>REGL01000522.1:133387-144423 GCA_004194395.1 Aurelia aurita complex sp. Pacific | reverse complement strand
CTAAAGCTTCAAAGCAATTTTTTTTATAATTTGTTCATAACGATATTCCTTCAGTTAATATCCTACAAAAATCTTAAAGATGTAAATACAACTCTGAAACTTAATTAATATAAATATCGTATTTTAGTAAAACTGATCTTCCAAGGAGTCGTTCTTGAAGGGGCTTGAAATAGTTATCAAGGCTCGCCAAATGCCTTTTTGTATGTGTTTTAAACAGGCATAGCGATGACAGTTTTAAGTTCACTCAGCCAAAAGCCACGGAAGTTCATTCCAAGTGAAATTTCAACAACCGCTGGAAACGAGCAGATAGACTGAGCAAGAAGTTGTACATTAACGTTTTCAAATACTAGGATTTAAAAATATACAGATATAGGTATGGATAGTGTTCTAATCTAAGCTACACAAGTCTTAGGCCCATCCCACGACTGCCCATCGTTCTGAAGCAGAAATTCATTCAATTTAAGCATGGATCTTGCCTTATCGGACAAAATTGATGAATGTGCGATGAAAATTTAGTTCTGAAATTATCTTGCTGGTGTCACAAAAATATTTGAGGAGTACGGAAATAGAAAATACTTGAAAGGAAATTGGAAAGTATTTTATGAAGCATCTAAACCAAACTAATGAAATAATTTACAGTTATTTACTGTTTATCGATGCAACGCCCATTTTCAGTTAGTTAAAATAACAGATGCTAATAAAAGGAGGTAGCAAGAAGTATTGACCCTTTCTTTAAACTGAATGTGCAGGAACTTCCAATGCGGATGGAATTGGGATGTTGGTAATTTATGATCCAGAATGGGAAATTGTTTTTCGCAGAATTGTTATCATAGACATATGTCGATAATGGAATGGGTACGGGGGCACGGTTACAAATGTTGCTGTAAGAAAAATTCCCTAACACGGACATAATAGTACAGAAACTAAATTGTTAACTCAAAAGTGCAAACATAGCTAAATCTTAAACCAAGCAAGTTACGGACCTTTGCTTGCCACCACCGTGTTGTAGACCTCCATAAACTAATGTTTCCTTGAAAATTTAGATCTGCTATTGGCCTCAACTAATGTAGACGTAATGATGCTGTTAGTGTTTTTCAAAGCTTTAGATGAATCCATTTCATATTTCATTTGAAGAGCTATTGACACCTAGGATCCTTATCGGTAACGCTCCAGTTTCACACCGTCTAAGAATCAAATTTTGCCTAAGCCAAAAATATGGGTCCACACTGCAGTAGTTCAACTGATAGAAAGGTCAACAAAAGTCAAACATTTTTATCCGTTCAATGAGCGAGTGAGTCAAAAAAAGCTTTCCCGTTTTGCGGGCTGTGGAATAATATGTATGTGGCTGAAATTCAAAACTGAAATGTTAATCTATCATGCAAAGGCCAACATAAATGAGAAAATTTATTTGGTAAAGTCACTCATCTTCAAGACCCAAAAATTAAAAAGTGTATGTAAGGGATATGTATGGAAACGAGAATTCCATATTCCATTTACTTCCTATTGAAATCAAAATTCTATTTCTGAAACTAAGATTTTAATGAACTTAAATTTCCATGCCAAATAAATCTTGGACCAGAATGGAACATGGAATTCTCAATTCCTAAGCAAACCCCTTGCAGGTATTTTTCCAGTTTTTGGGTCTTGAAGATGAGTGATTTTACCAAATGAAATTTTCTCATCTAAGTCGGCCTTTGACTGATAGATTAACACTTTAGGTTCTAATATCGGCCACTTACCTTTTATTTCACAGCCTGCCAAACTGGTAAATTTTTTTGATTCTCAAGGTATTGCAGTATGGATCCAAATTTTCCCCGAAAAGCCGAACTTGATTCCCACACCGTCTGAGATTGCAGCGTGCCCGCAAAAGAACCTGGGTGACAGCGGCTCCTTAAATGCTAAAATGCCGCAATTCTGAAGATAATGATGATACTGAAATTGCCCTCTCTGGAATTACGGCAGATTGCACAAAGTTCCTTTTAAACGTACATAATAGAAGAGTTTTATCGAGGGCAGAAGCAACCAACTTACATAGTGTTGCAGGGTGAAACTCGTCCCAAAACCAGGCAGCCTGCAAGATTATAGATTCCCACAAGTTCGATGCTATTTCAAGACTTTGCTGTGTCTCTCAAATCGATTGGTCAATTGGTCTTTCACGCAAGTATCTCTCAAATCGATTGGTCAATTGGTCTTTCGCGCAAGTATTTCTCAAATCAATTAGTCAATTGGTCTTTCACGCAAATGGACAAAAAGAAATGGCGAAGGTCGATGCAATAATCAGATTGAAAGTTTTTTTCTTTCGTTGGGTTACCCGGTATTTGAGGCTTAGTTCGGGGCTGGATTAAAGTTAGGGTAAGGTTTGTTTTACTTCAGGGGTTATTGTTAAATAGACTCCCGAACGTTTAGTTCCTTCCGAAAATGATGCTTGGATTCGTTCCCCGATTCGGTCACATTTGGATAAAGCGAAAGACTTTTTTCAAGGTACCTACAGTTTAGATCGTTGTTACATGCTGTACCTTGCTTTCGCCTTAATTTTGAGGGAAGAGAAAAGTTTGCATAATCGTGGCAGCTGTTTTTGTGAACACGTGCTGGAACGAGATATGACTTGCAATAGCGTTAATATAATTTGTAGGAGGAAAAACTTCCTTGTGTATGATTTTTTATACGAAACTAGTTTTTCTAAAATTTATTAAATTCTTTACCATATGCTTGGGGATCAGTAAGAAACTGTTAAGCTTAAATGCGAGCATAATAAGGATAAAACTGGTAATGTGAGACAAATTTTTGCCTTCGTTGAATTTTGCTAGGAGGCAATACTTTTAGTGTTATAGAAATTCTTTTCAGGAAACATATGTGCATAGATCCTGCATNTCTTGCCTTATCGGACAAAATTGATGAATGTGCGATGAAAATTTAGTTCTGAAATTATCTTGCTGGTGTCACAAAAATATTTGAGGAGTACGGAAATAGAAAATACTTGAAAGGAAATTGGAAAGTATTTTATGAAGCATCTAAACCAAACTAATGAAATAATTAACAGTTATTTACTTTTTATCAATGCAACGCCCATTTTCAGTTAGTTTAAATAACAGATGCTAATAAAAGGAGGTAGCAAGAAGTATTAGCCCTTTCTTTAAACTGAATGTGCAGGAACTTCCAATGCGGATGGAATTGGGATGTTGGTAACTTATGATCCAGAATGGGAAATGGTTTTTCACAGAATTGTTATCATAGACATATGTCGATAATGGAATGGGTACGGGGGCACGGTTACAAATGTTGCTGTCAGAGAAATTCCCTAACACGGACATAATGGTATAGGAACTAAATTGTTAACTCAAAAGTGCAAACATAGCTAAATCTTAAACCAAACAAGTTACGGACCTTTGCTTCCCACCACCGTGTTGTAGACCTCCATAAACTAAGGTTTCCTTGAACATTTAGATCTGCTATTGGCCTCAACTGATGTAGACGTAATTATGCTGTTAGTGTTTTTCAAAGCTTTAGATGAGTCTATTTCATACTTTACTTAAAGAGCTATTGACACCCAGGATCCTTATCGGTAACACCGCACTTTCAGTCTGTCTAGCTAAGCAGAAAGTATGTGTCTACAGTGCAGTTTTTGAACTAATAGAAAAGACAGCTAAAGTCAACATTTTTTATCAGTTCAACTACAGTAAGTCCCCACATATAAGAAACGGACACATGGGAAACTGCAGCCTGCCAGCATAGCGAATATTTTCTCCTTTTTCAGAAACCAGGCAGCCTGATTTTGTCTAGTTTCTTATAAATGTGGCAAAATATTCAATCACATTGCCGTTTTTCTGTGTACTAAAATTTGTAAAATCTGATCAACGTCTAGATATACAGTATTTTATATTTGCTTCATCTATAATCATTTCTTGGGACATGCTTATTTACTATGCAGCAGCATACTTGAATTTAAATATTGTTTTTTTACAAGAAAGCATTTCGTGAAAGAGGATTTCTTAATGGACATATAAGAAATCTTTCAGCTCCATTGGAACATATTTTCTTGCATATAAGAAACCAGACAGCCTGATTTGAAAATTTGAGTTTCTTTTATGCGGGGACTTACTGTATTGCTGAGTATGGATCCAAATTTCCCGTAAAAGCCGAATTTGATTCCCAGACATTCTGAAATTGCAGCGTGCCCGCAAAGGACCCTGGGTGACAGTGGCTCCTTAAATGCTAAAATGCCGCAATTCTGAAGATAACGATGATACCCAAATTGCGCTCTCTTGAATTACGGTAGATTCCACAAAGTTCCTTTTAAAACGTACATAATAGAAGAGTTTTATCGAGGGCAGAAGCAACCAACTTACTTAGTGTTGCAGGGTGAAACTCGTCCCAAAACCAGGCAGCCTGCAAAATTATAAATTCCAGTTCAATGCTATTTCAAAACTTTGCTGTGTCTCTCAAATCAATTGGTCAATTGTTCTTTCACGCAAGTATCTCTCAAATCAATTGTTCGGGGCTTAGTTCGGGGCTGAGTTAAAGTTAGGGTAATGTTGGTTTTACTTCAGGGGTTATTGTCAAGTAGACCCCTGAACGATTAGTTCCTTCCGAAAATCATTCTTCGATTCGTTCCCCGATTCGATCACATTTGGATAAAGCGAAAAACTTGTTTTCAAGGTACCTACAATTTAGATGGTTGTTACATACTGTATCTTGCTTTCGCCTTAATTTTGAAGGAAGAGAAAAGTTTGCATAACGTGGCAGCTGTTTTTGTGAACACGTGCTGGGACGAGATATGACTTGCAATAGCGTTAATATAATTTGCAGGAGGAAAAACTTCCTTGTGTATGATTTTTTATACGAAACTAGTTTTTCTAAAATTTATGAAATTCTTTACCATATGCTTGGGGATCAGTAAGTAACTGTTAAACTTAAATGCGAGCATAATAAGGATAAAACTGGTAATGTGAGACAAATTTTTGCCTTCGTTGAATTTTGCTAGGAGGCAATGCTTTTAGTGTTATAGAAATTCTTTTCAGGAAACATATGTGCATAGATCCTGCATATAGCTGCGGGATTTAAAGACATATGTGCATAGACCCGCGTATACGTGAGTGTTTACTGTATTTAAGATACCAAAAACAAAGCAAAGTCGCACAGTTTGTGATCAGTAAATGAGGTTATCGTTAAAGTGTGTGTAGGCCAACAANAGCAAAGTCGCACAATTTGTGATCAGTAAATGAGGTTATCGTTAAAGTGTGTGTAGGCCAACAAAATTAGCTAATTGAAACTGCTAATTCTACCGGGTGTCCCAAAAAATGTATACGGATGGGGTTGACTCTAGTGCTGTGGATATAGTTTTAATCAGTGGCACATCACTTTCAAAATGTTCCTCGATAGTTAACTTGAACATAGATACCTCGTTTGTTGGTATTGGTGCTGTGAGAGCAGAAATATCGATCTTGAAAGCTCAAATTTGACTCTTCCTGCAAACTAGAGTTTTAGCCTTTTGGTCTAAGCAATTTCTTAAGGCACAACGTGTAAATCAACGAGAGCCTTGATGAAATTTGAACAATATTAGATCTTGTGTTATTCTGCTTCCAGACGTCACCCCAGTCAAGTTTCTTAATTTTTCATTAATTTCAGTTCTTAATTTCGATGTGGTTGAATTTGCTTAGGCCAAAAGGCCAAAGTTCTGGTTTGCAATTGAACGCAACTTTGAGCTTTTAAGATTGATATTTCTGTTTTCAAGGCACCAATACCAACAAACGAGGCATCTATGTTCAAGTTAGCTATCGAGGAATATTCTGAGAGTAATTAGCCATTGATGAAAGCTAAAGTCACATCGCTGGAGTCAACCAAATCTGTATACATTTTTTTGGGACACCCGGTAGGGAAATATTATTTTAGCGAAAATACTAAATAGAGCGACGCCAGTGTTGATCGTATTTCACATGTTGGAATTGTTTTTACCGTCGGCAGTCTTTTTTAAATTTGGGCAATACCTGCTTTCCATTTGACGTTATTTGCAGAAATAATCAAATGTATTTACTTTTGTTTACATAAGGTATTCCTCTTGCACGTGCCTGTGCCTACGTAAATAGATAGATAAGTTTTTAGGGAAACATTTCATATTTGTTGAAATTATCTGAATTTGTATGGTAAATAATGCTTATTTTACTGATATTATGCGCATACTAACCGGTTTTGTGTTGTACTGGAAAATATAAAGCCCGAGGTCTTGAAAGTACAGACCGAGCTTGCGAGGTCTGTGCAATAAGACCGAGGGCTTTATATTTTCCTGTACAACTACAAAACCGGTTAGTATGAGTTTTATTGCCTGATAGCTTCTAATCTTCACTCCTATCACTTACTCGAAAACGCATGTTTTTACTGTTATGTCACTTACGTTTATTGTAAATCTCACAGGCCTAAATCCGTTGCTGTGGTGACAAAAACGCGTCCTTGTATCGTATTATACAAGGCTGCGGGAAGAGCGCGGGAAGTGTGCGATTAACCAATAGGATTGGCGGGATTCTTGTATTGCCTCGTTTTTGAAACGTCAGTCAGGCAATAAAAAGGAATATCATAGAGCAATTTCTTTTTTCTTTGATACACCGAGTGCCTTAAGCTGATATGTGGGCGTTTTCCGAACCAGAAAGTCCCGAGCCAAGCGCCGTTTACAATGAAATACCAATCATTTTGTGGCGGGAAGCCTGACTTAGATGTGGAAGTTTACTGCACTAAAATCCGTCGTAACATTCTTGGGCTACTTGTTATTTTTCTTCGGCATTGTTTTTAAAGGTCTGAGAAAGGATTAAAATTACGATGAAATTGTGCTCTATTTTCAACTTTAATATGATGACAACTGCATCAATCATCTTCTCAAGAACTTAACCCTATATATCTGACACGTCCTATTTTGGTCGCCCCTACCTAACTCTTGACTGGTAACAGGTAGAGCAACCAAAGGTGCTGTGCAAATAGCTTCAGACATGTACTTATTAAAAATGTAAAGATTAACTCCAAGTTAGCTATCATTATTGCTCACGTCTGCCTTTTTCGTTCTATTCTAAAGAAAAGCGGCAAAATTAGCCAAAATCAGCAGAAATGTGATAAAATCAAATTTCGAGCCCAATATCTATCCAGACATGAGAATTATGATGAAATACATCAAATAACACTAATCTGCAAAAGAAATTTGCAAAATACTGCAATTTTGCTACTTTTTCGCGAAAATTGTGATTTGAGAATTTGCAATTTTGACAGGGTCAGTCCCAGAACATTGTCTCCCTCTCCCTCCCCCTCATATGTCAAAATATTTCACTGAAACTTCACTAGTAGTAGCACGATAGATAGCTACAAAAAGTCAGAAAGCTTCATTGCCATAGACTTCCTCATTACAGAGTTATCAGGAAAAATCTACTAGGGATTTCCCCCTCCCCGACCAAAATAGTGTTAAAATGAAGCGAAATTGAAGGAGCTCTGTCACCCAGGTGATTGGTTTAGAGAACAAAGCTTGGACAAAGGAAATGAGCTAGAGCCCAGATTCTTTGAATTTTTCGCATGATAAAAATTCAGTTCAATTCGAAACGATCCCTTTCGAGTTCTTCTCTGTTAATGCTGCCATGCAAATCTTTAATCTCTTTATACAATCTACAGCCAATTATGAATGAGACCTTTAAGAATAAATTGAAGGGCTAAGGAAAACGATCGATATGGTTAAAGGTGCTCTGTCACACAGGTGATTGGTTTGGAGAACAAAGCTAAGACAAAGGAAAGGAGCTAGAGCCCAGACTCTTTGAATTTTTCGCATGATAAAAATTCAGTTCAAAACGAATTTCCAACTCTTTCCAATTCTTTTCTGTTAATCCTGCCATACAAATATTTAATCCCCTTATACAATCTCCAGCCAATTATGAATGAGAAAGATTGCCTTTAAAAGCCGGCCCGGGCCAAGTTAAAAATACATCCTATTGTATTTGATAAGTTTGACGCGTGCCGTTTCATTGTGTAGCAAAAGAGACAATGGGTGTGTTGGCCTTTTCNTAAGAATAAATTGAAGGGCTAAGGAAAACGATCGATATGGTTAAAGGTGCTCTGTCACACAGGTGATTGGTTTGGAGAACAAAGCTAAGACAAAGGAAAGGAGCTAGAGCCCAGACTCTTTGAATTTTTCGCATGATAAAAATTCAGTTCAAAACGAATTTCCAACTCTTTCCAATTCTTTTCTGTTAATCCTGCCATACAAATATTTAATCCCCTTATACAATCTCCAGCCAATTATGAATGAGAAAGATTGCCTTTAAAAGCCGGCCCGGGCCAAGTTAAAAATACATCCTATTGTATTTGATAAGTTTGACGCGTGCCGTTTCATTGTGTAGCAAAAGAGACAATGGGTGTGTTGGCCTTTTCCTTAGCCAATTTATAGTGGCCACTCGATAGAGCTGTCTTTTCCTTTTGAGAATATAAATTATAAATGAAAAATGATGTGAAAAATGAAATAATACTGAACATGGAATAAAATGAAAATTGAAGAATTTGTATGAAAACTTAATTGTAATGGCTGAAGTATTCAAATGCCTTCTCTCTTTGTTTTAGTGTTCTTGGCAGTATCGTGTATGCATACTTCGGATTTACTCAACGAAGTAACACAAACACTCAACCATCACCACCAACCAAAAAGAACACCAGCCCAGTTTGACACAGAAAATTGCTCAGAGGTAACCCAATACCTTACGCCTAGAAACTCTACCTATCGTTTACCGTTCGTATAATGTGAAATCAATAAAGTATTATTCATTCATACTTCGGACTTACTCAACGAAGTAACACAAACACTCAACCATCGCTACCAACCAGAAGAACACCAGCCCAGTTTGACATAGAAAATTGCTCAGAGGTAACCAAATACCTTACTCCTAGAATTTCTGCCTATCCTTTACCCTTCCCTTCGCATAATGTGAAATTAATAAAATATCATACACGCATACGTTGGATTTACTCAACAAAGTAACACCAACACTCAACCATCACCACCAACCAAGAAGAATTCCGATGAACATTGCTCAGACCTAACCAAATACCTTTCACTTAAAAACCCTGCCTATCGATCGTTTACCCATCGTATAGATTAAAATCAACTTGCTAGCGCCACTGTTGTGCCAAGAATTTCAACTGGTTCGTGTGCCTAACTCGTGTTATGTGGCAGAAAGAAGGCTACGAACACAGTGAGAAAGTTTTTCAGATATACCCAAGGATCTTATTTGCGGAAATTATGCCTATCAATTACTCGTTGCATAAAGTTAAATGAATTTGCTGCTTCCGCTGTTGTGCTAAGAGTTTCAACTTGTTCGTGTGCCCACCCCAGGGATTGTGCCTGAAAAAAGATTATCTGTAAAGTAAACTCAGCTTTCTACGGTCACTGTTGTGCTAAGAATTCATTCATTCATTCATTCATTCATTCATTCATTCATTCATTCATTCATTCATTCATTCATTATCAACTCCTCAATGGCGTTGAAAATTGGTCGGAGGTGACAAGGTATCTTACTCCTGGAAATTCTGATTTTCGTTTACCATTCGTATAAAGGAAACTTAACTTGCTACAGTCACTGCAGAAGCATCTGCGTTTGATTTTAAAGATTCATACATTCATCCACCTAAAAAGGTCAGTAGCACTGCGTCAACACTCCCTGAGGCCATAAACTTGCGGGATACTACAACGTGGCCATAGAATTTGCATGATAGACAAAAAATGTATGACCTTATGCACCCAATGACCCAGCAATGACCTAGCAGTACGGCCCCAGGCGCCTGAGAAGAACTGATCCAAATACCTTATGCGTGAAAGAAGAAATGAGTCAAAGATGCCAGGTGCGCGTCTCCAATATCTGTTTTTGAAAAGCTGCCAACAGCCTCCGAGAGAGGTAGAAGGGGGGTAAATGTGTCTGTGATCCTTAGCCAAGCTCCACGTCATTCGTAAAGTGGGTGGTTCGCTATAATTCTTCATCATAAAGACAGTAGTAGCCGGTGTTGCTGAGTGAGTGAGCTTTTTGTTGTTCTGTGTAAGATATTTAATAATTTCTAAAGAATTCTTGACTCTTTCGGCTTGATTTTTGGAAATAATAGGAGCATTTTTAAAACTAAAGAATCTACTGAAAAAAAGAAAAGAGCTTGGTTTCTCACCTCTAGACAATGCACAGGTACTGTAAAAGCTCTATAAAGCCCCCTCTCTATTAAACCCACTCTCCTTTAAGCCCCCCCCCTCTGGAGTGTCCGAAATTAAACAAGCCCCCGGGGGCTAAATCGAGCTTGTACGGTAGCTACCAAAGATACACATTGACAGTATTTTGATCATAGGAGATTTTGATAGTATGATTTCAAATATTTTCATGATATTGTTGGTATATGGTTAAAATTATTTTGACTGTGATTCCCTCTATTTGTTACTGCTGACTCTAGTTATTTTGAATTCTTATTGTTCAGTAAATAAGTACTAAGAAGAATGATGTGAAGTACTATTTGTTTTCTTTTATTAACTGTAGCCGTGCTTTAGATCTCTTGTAAGAATGACACCTTGATTACTTCCTTCCATGCTTCTCCCGTTAGCATCTTACGTTGAAAATTCAATTCTTCCTTTCGATACAAATCTAAACCGAAACTTATTCGGTAGATCCACGTTTCTTTTGATAAGAAAGAGAAACTAAGAAATTTACCCAGAATGGAAAGTTCTGATTTTTTAACAAGCTAGCTATAACGAGTTTTGCTCCTTTTTGCAAGCTATAACAGGATTTTATTATAAACTGGATTGTTAGATAGAAAAGTGTTGCGATTGCTGGTATTCGTTGCCATCATCTTTGTCCAAATAAGTTGTATCGACATTCAAGTTAGCTAATGGTGATTGAAACCTATATTTCATATTTCATATTTTAAACATATTTATACAGGGTACAAAATTCAATAAATATTGTTTTACAATTTGGCCCTGTCAAAAGTAAAGTTCCTAATATAATACATATAAGCAAATTAGATAAAAATTTACACCTGAATACAAA
>REGL01000522.1:72779-85827 GCA_004194395.1 Aurelia aurita complex sp. Pacific | reverse complement strand
TTTAGAGTGATTATACATTGATTGAAGCTAAATTCACAGCGCTGGATTCAATCAAATCCGTATACATTTTTTTGGACACCCGGTACTTTGGGTTATCTTGGTATTGTTTAGAGAGCTTTTGGGGTTAATGCATCTTGTGAAAAACGGGAAGACCACTCTATCGATGAAGGCATCTTTCATCTGCTGGAACCAATAAGTTCCTTCATACAACTGTAAGAGAAGCTCAAGAGTAGTCAAGTTTTCGTGGGCAACTATGTGGTCCACAAGGCACGATGTCTTCTCAGTTAGCTCATTTATAAGACTATTAAACCATCCAATGTAGCACTGTTAATCATGGAATCAGGGGATGCCTTTTATGCTAAAATACAAGATATCTCTTCGAAAAATTTTGCTCACGCTCTGACTTATAGAATGACTGCCACTGTCACAAAGTTATAAAAGTTTCCTTATCGCTTATGGCAAGTATGATACTGGGAGATGCATTCTGAGCCAAAGTAAAGGGCGTGGTCCCAAAAATTTTCCTGTGGGCAAAACCTCATGTCAATGCCCACGCCACTCCCTTGAAGGTCTGAAAGTAGATTGTTTGCGAATATGAATCTCCTTGCAACGTTATCTGTTTGTCAATTTTCACTGCAAATTCTGATCTTTTTACCACAGGGAAGAAGTACGCTCTGGCGCAATGAGCTACAAAAAGTATAAAACCTCTAGCGCATAAGGATTGAAATTCTAACTGAAAGATTTCCAATCATAAGTAAATGGCCAGATTTCCAGAAACAATGTCTTGAAGAAACCTGGAAACGTCAAAAATTCGTTTCAAAGTTGATGTTGAGATCTACTAACAAGCTCAAATAGTTTCACACCTTATTCATAGAGTTGTCGTAATTAAATGTTGTCCGTTTTTTGCTTGGCCTTCACAAATAAAATTGTTTGAGATCAAGGGCTCCACATGGAGAAAGCGATGGGCTCCAGTGCTCCACTATGGAAAATCGTTTGGGCTCCGGGCTCCGTGCTGTCAAAGTGATGGGCTCCAGTGCTCCAGGGACCCCCCCTTTGGGGGCCTCATTATTTGGTCAGTTACCGGTACTCGCCGGTACTGGATCACATTTGATCTTTCTTGGGAGTTTCCACAATTCAACTGAAAGTAATTTCCTGTACCTGATAACTAAAAAAGAATCCCCATTTGAAAGGCCATTGATCTCTGGATGTGGATAACAAGACGATAACCTTTAGACTGATGATATGGTCGTAGTTATCGCTATTGAAATACTGCCGGATAGTCTCGTTTTGAATAGCGAAGATAACCTTGGCAAATATATCATTTTATGATTTCAGAAGGCATACAATTTGGTAGTGATTTTAAGTCCGTTTTGAAGGTTTCTTGGGGAGGCTTTCTTGAGAAAATCGCTCATAGTTTCAAAATGGAGAAGCCGATTTTAGTCAGGTAAACTGTTTACTTTAAAATTTATTTGAACATGTCCGCTACACGTTTTTTTTTATAAGAAACTTGGATCAGCACTTAGTACTAAAGTTTCTTAATTTTGCATGAAAATTTCGGTATTTTAGTAGTAAAAGTTTCTTAATTAGTTTCTTATTTTTTGGGCCTAAAATTGCGGTAATGTTCGAAGTTGAGCCTTCTTCTCAAAAACGGCTTCCATTTTGCATTGACATTGTCATCAAGAAGAAGTCATGCACACCAAGGCAAAAATTTACCAATTTTGCAGTTAAAAGTCAAGAAAAGACGAATGTACCTTCGTTAGAGAGACATAGAATAAGAGAGCCATACAGAACTAAAGTTTTTTGAGTTTCTTAACTGTTCTTGAGCGTAGTACTAGAGTTTCTTAAATTTTTTCTCATCGTAGTACTAGTTTCTTATAAACCAGTTTCTTATAAAAGAACGTGTATTGAATAATGCACTAGCCAATGAAATTGCCTTGATATTTAAGGAGAAGTGACATTTCAGAGGGGTTTTTTACCCTACACACTGGTAGTTTGCACCAAGATGTGTTGTCAACCTCGTTTTGCATGCTCATAGCCTCTTAATGAGTATTTAAATTTCGACACTCAGGTCGACCGTACTCTTTCCCCCGTCATATTTTCCCGACATTCTTGCGTCAAGACCTAACAACAACATACGACAGTGACAAGACAATGCGACGAAACGAAACCTATTGGTAACTAATGCCCGGGCTTTTGATTGAACAATCCATCCCACATGATACTCTGTCAAGAAAAATAGACTGCCAAGATTTCTCAAGCTACGGATATGCCTTGAAAGAAGTCTCTATCCTTCTTCAGGGGTGTTCCTGTCCTTGCAATAAACAAGAAACGATCCGGGTCAAGACAACATTAAAAAACAATTTAATTATACAGAAGAGCCGGTCAATTCTTTTACTTTTTAAGAAGGAAGTTCGCCTTAACCGTTTCATTGCCTCGAATAAAAAGCATCGTGTAGACACGGGTTCTCTTTATTATTTCTTCTGGTCTGCTGCGGTAAAGAGCCGGCAAGAGTTAAAAGTTGAAACTCGCCTCAACGACACGATTTAAAACCATGGAGATATTTAAGGTAACTATGTCATGTTTTCTTGCCCGATGTCTCTGACCAAAGAAGCCCTTGGCTTGACCATTTGACCACTTTATTTGATAAATATTTCAAGGCAGAAAATACTTACTTTAAGAGCGAATGGAATGTGACCATTAATAAGATATTATGTTACAGAACTGATACACGATTCTTTTTATATAAGAAACTAAGAATTTGGGCCAGTACTGACACTTTCTTAAAATCATCAAATTTTGAGTACTCAGAGTTTCTTACGAGTTTCTTAGAGGTTCCATAACAATCTTCATGTTCACTACCTGTGCCCTCGTGAACATTTCAGAACAATGTTTTTTGAACTTTTCCCATGTTTAGACATTACTCAAGTACCTTACGAGTAATATTTTTAATATGATACAGGAAAAAAGTAAAAAAAAAATGAAAATATGTCATGGATTTCCATTATGAAAATCAATCGTTTCTTAACTTATATTTTCCCAGTACTAATTTTTTGACGATCTGAGAGTTGAGTTTCTTGGTTTCTTATGGGCTTCATATAAAAATACGTGTAATGGCATGAACTTCGTTTACGGTTACGTTTGATAGGTACAAATTCTGAAGACGGAAGACTTGGCAGACTCAGAATTTGTGTTTGATTGACTCCTAAATTCTCAAAACGGTAAGTTTGGAAGGTTTGGAAGGCCTTCTGAACCTTTTTACGCCAAAAGGCACAAGTTTTGGCAGAATTTCGAGGGCTTCATATTGATCTTTCTCGTCATAGTGATCCGAAGCCTACCGTTTTAAAGGAATTTTGCGTTTGATTGCAAATATTTTAACTTCTCTACTGTTTTCAGACTTTGGTAGCTTTGAAGTTACCAATCAAACGTATAAACGTCGGCAGAATTTTAGTTGCCATCAGGCAGAATTTGGCGAATGTTTGGAAGCAAACATTTTGCGATGCTTTCCAGTTGAAACTTATGTAGTTGCAATTCAAATTCTTATACCATTGATGTGGCTACGCAGAAATTGAAGTAAACTTGATATTCGGCAGATAACTGAATCAGAATCGGAAGAAATTAAGGGAACTTTAATGAAGACGAACATGGACTTGGGCCCTGAATGATGTTCTGAACGTCTTTCCCAGTGAATTCAATGATGTTGCCGTCTTCAATGAAGTTTTAAGTTTGATGGAAGAATTTATTTTGAATCAAACAAACCTTCATCTCAGATGCGCCAAGAAAATTTTCATACGTTTGAAAATCCGTCATTCTAAAAATACTTAATAAACTGAAGTGAATTAAATTCTGTTCTATTTTTCTGATCATCAGAAATATAAGTACAATTCAATTTTTGAAGAAAATTCCTTTACTTTGAAATGCGTGAAACAGATCCAGTTTGACTAGAACGATTATATTCATTTCGCTCAAGGATTCAAAAGTTATATTCATCTCTCTCAAGGATTCAAAAGTTACATTCATTTCCCTCCAGAATTCAAAAGTTACCTTTGTGACAGTATTATATCATAGCTTTTGATAAAGATTTGATTCTCAACCCTCGAAGGAGATGAAATTTGCTTGAATGAAGAGATAGTTCACATTTATTCCTCTGAGCGCCCATTTTGAAGTTACGGATTTTACGTATTTTCATAAATATGATTTACCTATGTTTGAAATGCTTGCTCAGAGCATATAGAACACATCTCAGTCCTCTGGCTACCAACCAGATTTTCATTCATTCCAATCTATCAGGTATTCACCGCATACCGAACATTTAAACTTTCATTTTGCCACAACCAACCGGTGCTTTTGACGATCTGTTTCGTCTTCGAAAGTAACAATGGAATGATGTTGAGAAGTATGTTTGAATGCTTTCATCTCATTGTGTCATGAGGTCTCCAATGTGTTTATGTCTCCCTCCTTCCTCTTGTAAGTCAAAAAAGTAATTTGAAATTTTCTCGTACAAGTTTATTAAACCATTCAAAGCGATTAGCGATCGCAGGCGAAAGAAATTCTCTCCACCAGTAATTCAAAACAGACAAAGCCACAAAAGTTTCTCTGAAACCCAGGTAGCTAGCGCGCTCGTTGTGCATTCCAGAGATTGTTCTTAAGAGCAAACATGAGAATAGATCGAAAGAAGAAGGATATATCTACATATCTGCCTCGGGCATTTAATTTGTTTGGTTCAAAACCCGATTGGGAGGCGATTCAATTCTCCTATTTTTTGGTGTGATTAAAACACTTACTGCTCAGCTTCTGAACCAAAGAAATGAGATGTCCGCGGTAGATGTGTAGATATATCCTTCTTCTTTCGATTTATATTCAAATTTGCTCTGAAAAACAATGTCTGGAATGCACAACGAGCGTAATAGCTACCTGAGGTTCAGAAAAACTTTTGTGGCTTTGTTTGTTTTGAATTAGTGAGTGAGAAAATGTCCTTTTTCTGTGATCGCTAATGGCTTTGAATTCAGGTGTCAACGAAAGCAACTCAGGCTGTTGTCTTACAAAATCTGTCCTTGTTATCTGTTAGGCAAATCTACGGAAGAACGAAGGAAAGAATGAATGAAAGAATGAATGAATGAATGAATGAATGAATGAATGAATGAATGAATGAATGAATGAATGAATGAATCGATGATTGAATAATCATTACAACCATTGAAAATGCAATGAAATGATGAATTTGTAGATTGTGTAATTGCATCTGATGACAGAAAGAAAATGCAACTACATTTTGCCGTGGACAAGTTGAATATTTTAGGCAATCTGTCCCCTTCGATGAATGAAAATAAAATCGATAAAGATGTCTATTGTATATTCCAGAAGTTGGTGTTAATTCGCTTTATCCAAAGAAATCAGGGTCATAGAGACTCAGTGATGCATGAATTTAGCTGCAGCGTAAATAAGGTAAATAAAGCAGTAACCAAGGTCAGAACAATAGGGGACAGATTGCTTTTAATGATTATAATTTTACGAATATGGTTGAACTACTTTTAGAAAGCCACTTTGGATCGCATATTTCCTGACTGAAATCCGATTTCACCTTGGCGAAACAACATATCTTTTTGCCTACCTGGAGAAATTTGACATAAACTTTCACGTCTTGCCGAAAAATCCGAGGTTGTTTTCTTTCGGCAATAACAAGGATTAATTAACCAGATTCTTTTGAAATTCATTGAACAGAGATTAATTTCTCTTTTATTCGCTATTTTTGCATCTGATCTTTTTAGTTTTGCAATGAAATAGCATTATCAAATCGATGCCTTTTCATCAAGTTTGAATTCAAAAGCACAGTTTTTGACTCATATGTTTTTCATCTTACATTTGACCTATCAAATTTTCATTTAATCGTTTGTTTATCGAAGCAACAACGTTTAATTGTTTGCTGGTAATTCATTGCTTATTTATTTGGTCATATTTCCTATGAACAGGGAACCTCTAAAAAGATCTTGATCAATGCAATTTAAAAGCATATTTTTTAACTCAAACGTTGTTTAGTTTCCTCTCAACTTTCAAAGTTTTTAAATCTTGGTTTATTAAGTATTTGTTTGTTTCGTCATGCTTCCCATGAACTGTGAACCTCTTTAAAAGATTGATCAGTGCATAATCATAGGGCAATTCAAAAAGCACAGTTTTTCCCTCATATATTGTTTATTTTCCTCTGAACTTTCAAATACGTACTAAATGCTTATTTGTGTATCAAAGTTCCTTTATGTCGTCATGCTTCCCATGAACTGAGAACCTCTGAAAAGATTTTTCATTGCAAATCAAAAGCACAGCTTTTTACTCATATATTGTTTACTTTATTCTGAACTTTCAAATGTATGATAAATGTATTATTTGTTTGTCAAAAGTTTCTTCATTTCGCTATGCTTCCCATGAACTGAGAACCTCTGAAAAGATTTGATGAGTGTATGTCAAAAGCACAGCTTTTACTCATATATTGTTCATTTTCTTCTGAACTTTCAAATGTATGATAAATGTATTATTTGTTTGTCAAAAGTTTCTTCATTTCGCTATGCTTCCCATGAACTGAGAACCTCTGAAAAGATTTGATGAGTGTATGTCAAAAGCACAGCTTTTACTCATATATTGTTTATTTTCTCATGAACTTTCAAATGTATGCTACTACCAGGCCATGAGACTGAAAGTGCCTTACCTGAATAGTGCAGCCCTTAAATACTAGAAACATATATTACCAAATATGGCCAACTCCCATTTGAGGGGGAGTTTCCAACAATAGTGATTGTTGAAGAACTTAGCATGCAAGTCATGAGTTTTGCAGTAGGTATGACTCATGATGCCTGATGATCTTATGATGCCTGATATCTAGTGATACCTGATATGCTGACTAACCAATTTTAGGTAGGCCTACTCCCTATGAGTCTCAACTTTCATTACCCCACACTCCCCGTATTTAGACTATCATTGAGACAAGTCACAATGAACAAATAAATGTATTATTTGTTTGTCAAAAGTTTCTTCAATTCGCTATGCTTCCCATGAACTGAGAACCTCTGGAAAAGGTTTGGTCAGTGCAAATCAAAAGCTACCCTGGATACCAGAGTCTCTAACATAAAAATTGTTTTTTATGTAAGAGAGTCTGGTACCCAGGGTAATCAAAAGCAAACTTTTTCACTCATACATTGTTTATCCTCATCTGACCTTTTAAATGTTTATCGATGTTGGTTGGTCTGCCTACATGTGTTTATTTATTTATTTATTTGTTTATTTCGTCATGCTTTCCATGAACTGAGAACCTCTGAAAAGATTTGATGAGTGTATGTCAAAAGCACCGTTTTTCATTCAATAATTGTTTAGTTTCCTCTGAACTTGCAAATGTATACTAAATGCTCATTTGTGTATTAAAGGTCTCTTCATTTCATCATGCTTTCCATGAACTGAGAAGCTCTGAACAAGATTTGATCATTGCAAATCAAAAGCACAGCTTTTTACTCATATATTGTTTATTTTCTTCTGAATTTTCAAATGTGAATAAATCCTTATTTGTTTATCAAAAGTTTCTTCATTTCGTTTTGCTTCCAATGAACTGAGAACCTATGAAAAGGTTTGATGAGTGTATGTCAAAAGCCCAAAAGCACTGTTTTTCATTGAATAATTGTTTATTTTCCTTTGAACTTTCAAATGTATACTAAATGCTCATTTGTGTATTAAAGGTCTCTTCATTTCGTCATGCTTTACATGAACTGAGAACCTCTGAAAAGATTTGATGAGTGTATGTCAAAAGCACAGCTTTTTACTCATATATTGTTTACTTTCCTCTGAACTTTCAAATGTAAGATAAATGCTTATTTGTGTATAAAAGTTTCTTCATTTCGTCATGCTTTACATGAACTGAGAACCTATGAAAAGGTTTGATGAGTGTATGTAAGCAGCGCTGTTTTTCACTTATCAATTGTTTATTTTCGCCTGAACTTTCAAATGTATATTAAATGATTATTTGTTTATTAAAGGCCTCTTCATTTCGTCATGCTTTCCATGAACTGAGAACCTCAGAAAAGATTTGATCATTGCAAATCAAAAGCACAGCTTTTTACTCATATATTGTTTACTTTCTTCTGAACTTTCAAATGTATGATAAATGTATTATTTGTTTGTCAAAAGTTTCTTCATTTCGCTATACTTCCCATGAACTGAGAACCTCTGAAAAGATTTGATGAGTGTATGTCAAAAGCACAGCTTTCACTCATATATTGTTTATTTTCTTCTGAACTTTCAAATATATGATAAATGTATTATTTGTTTGTCAAAAGTTTCTTCATTTCGCTATGCTTCCCATGAACTGAGAACCTCTGAAAAAGGATTGGTCAGTGCAAATCAAAAGCTACCCCGGGTACCAGAGTCTCTAACATAAAAACTGTTTTTTATGTTAGAGAGTCTGGTACCCAGGGTAATCAAAAGCAAACTTTTTCGCTCATACATTGTTTATTCTCATCTGACCTTTTAAATGTTTATCGATGTTGGTTGCTCTGCCTATATGTGTTTATTTATCTATTTATTTCGTCATGCTTTCCATGAACTGAGAGCCTCTGAAAAGATTTGATGAGTGTATGTCAAAAGCGATGTTTTTCATTCAATAATTGTTTAGTTTCCTCTGAACTTTCAAATGTACGGTATATTAAATGCTTATTTGTTTAGTAAAGGTCTCTTCATTTCGTCATGCTTTACATGAACTGAGAACCTCTGAAAAGATTTGATGAGTTTATGTCAGAAGCACCGTTTTTCATTCAATAATTGTTTATTTTCCTCTGAACTTTCAAATGTATACTAAATGCTTATTTGTTTATTAAAGATCTCTTCATTTCGTCATGCTTTACATGAACCGAGAACCTCAGAACAAGATTTCGTCAGTGCAAATCGCAGGCACAGTCTTGTACTCATACATTGTTTATTTCCTGTTCTTTTCACATTTGCCTAAAAACTCAGAGAAAACAAATAGCTCCGAGGCAACCATAGTAGAAACTTTCTGTGACCACCATCAAACAAAAATCTTTAAATTAATAAAATTCAGATCTGCAAAGCTGAAAATGGTCTATCTTGTTTCTTATTATTGGCCAGCAAATAAAGTTTGATGCAGACAATAAAATTAAACTACAACAAAAGTCGCTCATGTCAATGTAAGTCTTTATAAGAAGCTTAAAATGGGTGTGGACATGTTGATCAATTGGGCGAAATAATTGTGGTCAAGTTTCTGGAATGGAGGTTACATACAAACTTGCTCGCAATAATCTCCGTTCTTTCCCGGATATTAGCCTGACAAAAAATACGAGATTGTTTGTTTAAGATGCTCTTTATCCCTAGCTTAGATGTTTAGTACTCTGATATCGTTTTAAGAACAGTACTGATCTCATTAAGGGTTTAAATGTTAAGAGCTTCTCGTCAAAAGATGTTATATGAGTTGAAGAGGTAGACTTTTGTCTGGTACCTTACTTCGGTGGTCTTATTTTGACGTTTTCTTGGAGGGGACATTGAAGAGAACGAGAACAGCGCAGACATTGCAGTCTTTCTTTGAGGAGAAATGAAATTTCATGTCGTAAGTAAATGTGTTGGCTTTAAGAATGAGGAACCGGATCAAAGTTCTATCTCTTTACAAAGAAGAACCAGTTAAATCATTTATTAAATTTATCCAGAAACGCCTAGATACAGGGTGTCCCAAAAAAAGTATGGGACATATTTGGTTGGATGCAGCGATGTGAATTTAGCTTGATTTGATTGCTAATTACTCTCAAAATGTTCCTCGATAGTTAAAGGGTCTGTTTCATCCAGCATACCCTTGCATGTGCCGTCTCTCGCTGCTTGCATGGCCCATGAAAATGACGACAACAAACGTCAACCAAGAGACAGCACATGCAAGGCATGCTGGATGAAACAGACCCTTTAACTTGAACACAGATACCTTATGCGTTGATATTTGTGCTTTGGCAGTAGAAATATTGATCTTGGATTCTCAAAATCGCGTCGACCTCCAAACCAGAGCTTTGGCCTCTGGGCCTAAGCAAAATCTTGAAGCACATCGAAATTTAAAGCTGAAGTTGAAGAAAATGTAAAGACTGCACAAAGAGTTAGTTCTAACAAATATTCCCCCAAATATTATATGCTATATTATATGTAGAATGCTATCGTTGATTTATTTGGCTGTGCCTCGGGAATTTGCTTACGCCAAAGGCCAAAGCCCCAGTTTGTAGGTGACCTGGGGGGGGTACTTGACTAGGGAAGTGACGGGGGTGTGCGGAAAACCTCTCCACACCCTGCACCCTGTCGCATAAAAAATAGGCCAAAAGTATACCCTGTCGCATAAAAATTTTGCCTCTCAAATACAGTGTAGAACGCAATTTTTGCTTGTGATACCCTGTCGCATAAAAATTTTGCCTCTCAAATACGGTGTAGAACGCAATTTTTGCTTGTGATACCCTGTCGCATAATTATTTTTACCTATTATAATACCCTGTCGCATAATTTTCGCTAGAAAATGACACCCTGTCGCATAATTTTTACCGCAAAAGGACACCCTGTTGAGCGGCACATCCCGTCAGATCAAGTATGGGAGTGCCCCCCCCCCCCGGGGTAGGTGAAGGCAAATTTTAATCTTCATGATTAATTTTGCAACTCTCAAGTCTCAAAGCACCAGTATCAACAAGCAAGGTTTGTGTTAGACTTGTGACGACGAGTCCCTTGTATCCCTGGTAAACTTTGCTCGACAGGCTGTTGACCGAAGCACCCTCCTCCGTTTACCGTCTACCGTTTCTGTTGACCGAAGCGCCATCTTGAAGTAAAAAGGCACAGGGATACAAGAGCCTCGTCGTCATAAAGTCTGGGTCTGTGCGCAAGTTACCTGTCGAGGAATATTTTCAAAATGATTATCCATTCATTAAGGCTAAATTTTCTTCGCTAGGCCCAACCAAATCTGCTTACTCTTTTAGGCCACCCGGTACATAGCATAAAATGACTCAAGTTTCTTTACGTTGGTCAATTTTTCCTGTTGTGAGTCATGCTTATAAGATTAGGTTGCATTGATAGTTTTAGCAACCACTTTACAATCTCATTTACATTACTTTCCTTCCCTAACTGTTTGAAGGTTTTGCAAAATGTTCACAATTCTTCTCTAGGAGGGGGGCTTTGGGGTTTCACGGGTTGCGGGTTTGTCCAATTTTAGCCCTCGGGTTTCGGGTTTTACGTCTAAATCGTGCGGGTTTTCGGGTTTTGAGATGCTCCACGGGTTGCGGGTTTGGCCAATTTTGATGCTCGGGTTTCGGGATTTCTTTCAAAAATTCAATGTTTTCGGGTTTTCGAAGTCATACATTCTCTTTTAGTTAGCCCAGATCGAAAAACCAGCTTCCGAATGCTTGAAACGATGCACAGAGTCTCAGTGAGAACGAAAATGTCGGAAATAGTCGAAGATTATTACCGAAAATTGAAATTTTGCGTTCCGAAGTGCAATTTCGGGTTTCGAATTTTTTGCTTGCGGGTTTTCGGGTTTTTGCTAATTTTGGTCCGGGTTTGCGGGTTCTAGTACCCCCCAAAGCCCCCCTCCTCTAGCAGTTTCCCTTGCTTATAGTTCAGTCGTATATTTGTTTCTTTAAGCTCAACCGAAGCTTTTAATTAAGATTTCACGATTAGCAATCGGCATAAGAGTTTTATCCGATCTTTCCTGTCCGAAGGGCAAATCCCAGTTGGCATAAGATATTCTTTTATCGAATTCTAAAGCTCTATCTTTGTATCAAATTTTGCTTTGATCCCGCGCGTTTTTATCATCTGCAGACGGAAGGAAATCTCTGTTTCAGATGACATAGTTTTGGATTCGTCTGACCTCATGTTTGTGTGTATTACGTAAAGATTAGGTAGCGACGCTACACGAAAACTTGCTTCCCTTCTAAGAATTCAATGTTCTTGGATTTGTCATTTCACAACGTCACTATTGTCAAACACTTATTCAGAAGAGATCGCGAATTGAACGAGCAATTTCGGATCAGAAAGGAAGCCACAATTCTCCAATTTGCATTTAATAAGGGATGTAGCGACGGGAGGGGGGAGAGAGGGTCTGGGGTCCGACATCCCCAATGCTGTCAGTATTGAATGCAAATTCGGGCAAAATTTTTCGAACAATATAGGACAATTCGGAGAGCATAGTTGCTTCATTTCGCCATCTAGGTAGAACTTTAGTTTTGTATGGAGATTTCGATCAAATGTTCTGAATGATTTGAAGTCTCGCTTTCTCTATTCTCTATGCTTCAAATTTAATACTGTTAAGAGAATAAAGCGTACTACTTTTATTTATTGCTGTGAAACCAGAAAGTTATAGGATTTGATCGAAGTTTTCAGCAGTGGCCTTTCAAGCGGAGAATTTTTTTTAGTTTTAAGCGTAAACAATAAACAACGTATTTGCTGTAATTTCTCGGCTGCCCTTGTAAAGTTTTGTACCGATGAAGATTTTAAATCAAAAGGTTTAGTGATATCGACAGTTATTGTTTTTGCATAATAAGATAATAATACTACCGGGTGTCCCAAAAAAATGCAACAGATTTGAAAAATTCTTCTGCAAACTGTTTCATAGTCATTATCCAACAATTATTTTTATTCAAATCTGCAATAATTAGATCAAATTTTGATACATTTTTCATTATTTTTGGTGACTTTTTTGTAGAGTTAAAAATCAGCAAACTTCACAATTGCCCCCAGGCCCGGGGGGGGGGGTACTTGACTTAAATTTGTACGGGGGTGTGCCCACGAAAAAATTTTTTTTTACCCTGCCCCAGAATTTTTCCCTCAAATTGAAAACCTGTTCTAAAAAAAATTGTTAAAAAGTATACTCAAAAACATAAAATTTGACCGAAAAACACCCCGATCTAGCAGAATATTCCCCTTTGACATGTTTCGACAACCTGCTCTAGAAAAATTGCCTCATTTTGATACCCTGTGCTAGAAAAAATTGGTGAAAACGATACCCTTAAAAACGGCACATCCCCGTCGGACAAATATACTAAGTACCCCCCCCCCC
>REGL01000522.1:39386-72554 GCA_004194395.1 Aurelia aurita complex sp. Pacific | reverse complement strand
GGCCCGGGGGGGGGGGGTACTTGACTTAAATTTGTACGGGGGTGTGCCCACGAAAAAATTTTTTTTTACCCTGCTCCAGAATTTTTCGCTCAAAATGATAACCTGTTCTAGAAAAAATTGGTGAAAAGTTCACTCAAAAACATGAAGTTTGACCGAAAAACTACCCGATCTAGCAGAAAATTCCCCTTTGACATGTTTTGACAACCTGCTCTAGAAAAATTGCCTCATTTTGACACCCTGTGCTAGAAAAAATTGGTGAAAATGATACCCTTAAAAACGGCACATCCCCGTCGGACAAATGTACTAAGTGCCCCCCCCCGGGCCCCCAGGTCAAAACCAGAGCTGCTGCATTGGAGAATCATAATGTAAAACATGACAAACCCTGCAATTGCAAAACATTGTTGACCAACATTGTTGACAACAAAAGTGTTGGCAAACACACAATTTTATTGGTAAAGTTCTGTCAAGTCAAAACACAGCCGTGCTTCTTAAGTGCCCATGATGGTTGCTTGCGTTTTCTAAAGTGACTAGGCCATTATCAGAAGTATACTTTCAATTATAAATGAACACTGAGAGCTCCATCGAGAATGGATAACTTATGAATCAGTACGAGATCCCTTTGTTACAGTTTGTTAATGAAGTTGTGCGCTTGTTCATAATTATTTGACGTTTCAGATATTGCCATTCTTTTAATTTTACAGTATACTTTGCACTAATGCTGGTAGCTCTGGGTTTGCCCTGACAGCAAATTTGAGGTTTGATGATTTTTAACTCTTCACTGAAGTCACCAAAAATTCTGAAAAATATATCAAAATTTAATCTAATCATTGCAGATTTAGATGAAAATAATCATATTATTATTCATTTGAAACAGCTTGCACCAGAATTTTTTGAATCTGTTGCGCTCTTTTTGAGACACCTGGTATATTTATGCAGGTCACCAGATTCAGCAAAAAGAAAGCTGCTATCACTCTGGAACCTGAAATACCAAGAGTTGAAAACTATGATTGGAAATCTTATCTCGTTGTAATTAAAAAGTAACTCCTGTCACCAATTTCTTTTCAGGTGTATCAACTCCTTTGTTGTGTAGTTTGCTGCAAACTGCTGTTCTCCGTCATCCCTACCACCCATGCAAGAAAGAAACGAACGAAATCATATCAAAAATACCTCGCCTCTCTAAAGAAAGCCAACGAATTGTTGCTTAATCATAACATCGAATTTGAGAAGCTTCATGCGCTGTTCAATAGATTAAAGAAACGTGTAAACAAAAGCAAACCCAGGCACAGACGAAAGAGAAACATTCATGTCAACTACAGCGAACATCTGATTATGCCATTACCAACTAATATCGTAAAGTGCAGAATTTATTGCAGATCTGGACTTTATCTTCAGTTGCTTCCAGATGGGTTAGTTAAAGGAACGACGAATCAGTACGATCCACATGGTAAGTATTTATAGGGACACAGACATGCTACAATAACAAGGTTGAATTTTGTCAACAATAAAATCAGGTCTCTTGAGAAACAACGTGATTTACCTAACGAGGACAGATTTTGTAATGCAATAGCATCAGTTGATTTTAATTGACACCTCAATTCAAAGAGATTAGCGATTGCAAATAGAGGACATTCTCTCAACCTGTAATTCAAAACAAACAAAGCCGCAAAGTTGCCTCGAAGCCAGTATGGCAAACTGTCGCCTTGTGCACGTGAAAGGTCGTTTTTAAGAGAAGTTATGTGCTTATAACGAAAGAAGAAGGCAAAATCTAAAGTTCTGCCAGGCAGATTTTGTTTATTTGATTCAGAAGCCGAGCAGAAGGCATTTTAATTCTCGCGCATTTAGGGCTTAAATGAAACAATTACCACACAGCTCCTGAACGAAATAAACAAAATCCGCCAAAGTGATCTTTAGATTTATCCCTCTTCTTTCGTTATAAGCACATAACTTCTCTTAAAACCCACCTTTTCCGTGCACAATGCGAGAGTTTGCCCTACTGGTTTCGGAGCAAATTTTGCGGCCCTGTTTGTTCTGAATTACTGGTTGAGAGAATTTCATTTGTCTGCAATCGCTAATCGCTTTGAATTGAGGTGTCAATCAAAAGGAACTGATGCTAATGTATTACAAAATCTGTTCTTGTTAATTTACCTTCCTGAAAAAATTGACTTCACACCTCTGAGCGCACTCAATCAAATCAAAACAAACAGAGGGAACAAACTTCTTTGCTTGGATGAGCTGAAGGTGTGAAATCTATTCATCACAACCGAAATTGCTTTGTCTTATCAGGGGCCTGGTTCTTTATTTGACGAACTTCATCCTTGCAGGCTCAATAGGATCCGCTACTTTTGATTGATACCAAAGTGCAAGTCATATAAAAAACACAAAGTAAGCTGGAGGAGTTGCTCTGAAACCCAGGTAGCTATCTCGCTCGTTGTGCATCCTAGAGGTGGTTTTTAAGAGCAAACATGAGCATATCTCCAAAGAAGAAGGATACATCTGAACATCTGCCTCAGGGACTTATTTGTTTGGCTCAAAAGGTGAGCAGTAAGTGTTTCAAATACACCCCAAGAATACACGAATTGAATCGCCTCCCAATTGATTTGACTTGGGCAAGTCCAGCAGGAATTGATGCGTACGCGTTTCTTTAGCCTATTTATAGCAGCTACGAGATATAGCTATGTCTATTCCCGTTAAATCGATCATTTGCTCATTTTCTCACTTATTAGACAGTTTACTCACCCAGATGTCTACCGAGGGAGCGAGTGAGTCAAAAAATGTTTAGATATTTCAAAGCCTGTAGCTCTCAAATAGTTTATCTGCTTCCAATTATCTGCTTGCAATAAACTCATAAGACCCATGTAGATAATATATCGACTTTTAGATAACAAATTTGGTTTGCCAAAACTTTTCGTATTGTTCTCAAATTACAAGCGATTTCATACAAATGCTTCATTTAAAAATCTTTTAAAACTCTTGAAAAAATTCCTGAAAAAAGCTAACAATTTAGCCAAGCAGCATTCAATATCAAATTCTGTCTGTTCATTTTATCAATCAAAAATTTATTAGGAATATAAAAAGGCTGCTGTATAATTTTATAGACTAAACAGTGGCAGATTGTATAATAAAATATAGCATCAATTGCTTTTGATTGACACCTGAATTCAAAGCGATTTGCGACTGCAGAAAAAGGAAATTCTCTCAACCAGTAATTCAAAACAAACAAAGCCGCAAAAGTTTCCCCGAAACTAGTAGGGCAAACTCTCGCCTTGTGCAAGCGAAAGATGGTTTTTAAGAGAAGTTATGGGCTTATAACGAAAGAAGAAGGATAGATCTAAAGATCTGCCTGGCGGATTTTATTTGTTTGATTCAGAAGCCAAGCAGAAGGCATTGTAATTCTCACGTGTTCAGGGCTAAAATGAAACAAATTACCACACAGCTCCTGAATCAATAAAGAAAATCCACCAGGAAGATCTTTAGATTTACCCTTCTTCGCTCGTTATAAACATATAACTTCTCTTAAAAACCACCTTTCGCGTGCGCAAGGCGAGAGTTTGCCCTTCTGGTTTCGGGGCAACATTTGCGGCTTTGAATTATGTTTTGTAACATGAAACATGTTTTGAATTACTGGTTGAGAGAATTTGCTTTGTGTGCAATCGCTAATCGCTTTGAATTCAGTTGCCAATTATGCCATTATGTTACGAAATCCGTCTTTGTTGGAACGGCAGCCTTTCAAATAGCGTGCGTTCTTTCTGACTCACCCGGTAGAAAAATTGCTTCCCAACCAAATCTCAACCTCTTATTATGTTTTCAACAGTTTCAATTATAGTTGTTGTGTTGCGTTTTTTTCTGAAATACCCTGCAATAATTTGACATTATTCTTTCTTCCAACAGTGTTCATAGAGCTGCAATCATATGGACCAAGTCTTGTGAGAATAAAAGGACTTTATGCCAGACGATATCTTACAATTGACAGAAGTGGAAGGCTGAAAGCAGCGGTAAGAACATCTTCTGTGCTTTGAATCAATTCTCCGTGATTAATGGGACACACTGTGCGAATGAATTGAGATACGGTCCAAAAGGTCCAACATTTTTTGTTACATGACCGGAGAGGAAAATAATTCTTGCAAAAACTCTGCTCAATGAATGATGTTCTTTTGCAAAAAAGACTGCCCCGTCAATCTTTCACTTAAAACATATATCTGCCCTGTACTCTTCGGTATCAAAGGAAATGAACGGAGATATAGCGATCTAGCATAGGTTCCAAATCTTTAACTCGGCGTAAAAAGGTGGGTGTACAATTCAATGACCTATTTCTTCTGATTGAATGGCTGGAAAGAGACTTTAGATACTTATCTATAATTCTACCGTTGGACTTCCCAGAAATTTTGACCATTTTTCGAAATTACAGCATATCTTACATTTCAACTCATTTGAGGATGTGACGTCATCACATTTCTAAATCATAAACCAGATGAGTGACATATTTTTGCTTGATACCATATTGTAGGCATTCATAAACTATGGTTTTCTTCGAAATTACTTCATGTTGCGTCAAACAGTTTAGAAATTACGATGGTTTTAAGTATTTTTGAAAATTTTTCTTGAATTCTTGAAAAAGAACAAAAACACTCTAATTCTGAAAATACTGAAGATTTCAGAAAAGTCCAACGGTAGAATTATAGAGAAATAGTGAAGTCATTCAGTTCAAAGAAATAGGTCAGTGAATTTTACACCAGCCTTTTAAAGATTTGGAACCTATGCTTAGCGATCTACTATAGACATAACATAAAAGAGTGACACGCGTCACTTATCTTCCTAATGTTTTCATGACAACAACCTCTTTCACATTTGCCCACGATAGTCGATGGCCTAGTTTTTCTAGTGTTTCTTGTCGATTAGGCTACCAAATTTTAGAATTTCCTTGCGGAAAATCCAGCCAAGGTTTGTCTTCAAATTTGGCCTGTGTTCTCCCTAAACATATAGTTTCAGTGGTAAAAAATTGATTAAAATCTAGAATAGCGGAGTGGGTAATGACGTTCTTCTGAAACATATGAAATATTTTGAAAGCCTGGAAAAGCAAACGATTGTGCTGGATACATCTTTCGATTGCCTGGAATATTGTTGGTATCATATACTTTTTACATGATATGGAAACACCAATTTGTTTCAGAGTAATTAATACGTTTTTGAAGAAACAAGGACAGATAATGTTGCAATACCGGGTGCGCCAAAATAAACTATGCACGTTTGGCAGGCCACAATAAATCGTACACTTGACCGATTTTGAAGATTTATGACTTGATCGTTGGCAGAAAGCCTGAATTAGATTGTAGGACTTTTTGCAAATTTTTCCGTTTTCAGTTTTTAGAGCTAGAAGCGAGTTCTTAAAATGTTCGTTTTCGAAAACATTGAAAGCGATCAAAAAACGTCGATCAAATTTTCTAGAGAATCGACATGAATGAAAAAAGAGAAAACGTTTTCAGGGGGATTGGGGGTTTGGTACGAACTCTCGTACAGCAGATTACAATTAGTCGATTTCTAGATTGCAAATCACCACGAATAATCTCCATTCATTTCATTCATGTCAATTCTTTGGAAAATTGATCGATGTTTTTATCGTTTTCAGCGTTTTTCGAAAACTAAAATTTTGGAAACTCGCTTCTAGCTCTAAAAACTGAAAATGAAAAAATTACAAAACAATTTCAGTATCTAATTCAGGCTTTCTGCTAACGATTAAGTCATACATTTTCAAAATCGGTCCAGTGTACGATTTATTGTGGCCTGCCAAACGTGCATAGNGAAACTCGGGTCGCGAGAGCCCTCGTGGTGCATTCCAGAAATGGTTTTTAAGAGCAAATATTAGCACATATGGAAAGAAGAAGGATATATCTGAACTTCTGCCTCGGGCATTTTATTTATTTCCTGCAGAAGCCAATTGGGAGGGGATTCACTTTTCGTACTTTTTAGGTGTAATTAAACAATTACTGCTCAGCTTCTGTTCGAAAAAAATAAAATGCCCGAGGCAGAAGTTTAGATATATCTTTCTTCTTTCCATATGTGGTAATATTGGCTCTTAAAAGCCATTTCTGGAATGCACAACGAGGGCGCTAGCGACCCGAGTTTCAGGGCAATTTTTGAGGATTGCTTTGTTTTTGTTTTATGTCTTGACCAACCAAGCATGGAATTCCCTTTGTCTGCAATCACAAATTGCTTTGTATCTAGGTGTCAATAAAATTTAGCGAGTCCTAGTGGACTAGTGCAACGTTATCTGTTCTTGTTTTCTGAAGAAGAAGATTTCTGAACGATGGCCTTCCGTGCTCATTAGAGTGGAAGTAAGAGAATGCTGAGAAGGCAGAGTTACCTTAATTAGACGTTAATTACCTTTTTCTCAGGGAAACTTTTGCACCCTGGCATGTTTGCATCAATTGCTTGATAACTGGACCGTTGAAATCTCTTTGTTTGAAATCGCTGATCGCTTTCTACTTGATGTGTCAATCAAAGACCATTGTTATATAATCTGCCCTTGTTATATAATCCAGACGTGAATATGTAATAAGGTAGCACCAACCGGTGGCACCACTAGGAGAGCTGTAATTAGTACCCAGACAAGAACACTAATTAAAAGTTGTAGAGAACTGTGAGAAACCGTACAGTTCCTAGCAACTATTGTTTCAACAGGTGCTAGCAAAGTGATTTCAGCCTGTGTCAAAAAAAGATGTCACGTGAAATTTTCGTTAGCGCAGAGCTACTCATGCAAAACACTTCAATTGTACTGGGTGAAACAAAGACAGATTCTGCAAGACAATAGCATGAGTTGCTTTTGATTGACACCTGAATTCAAAGCGATTAGCGATCGCAGACAAAGGAAATTTTCTCAACCAGTAATTCAAAACAAACAGCCGCAAAAGTTTATTTGAAACCCAGGTAGCTAGCTCGCTCGTTGTGCATTCCAGAAATTGCTTTAAAAAATACAAAATACAAGTTAATTACTTAATATAGCGCAGTTTTGATTTAAAATCTTCAAGTGCGCTTTACAGTTCCTAAAGTCTCTAAAAACCTAAAATGTCCATTTAAAACTTATTGAAGAGAAATGTTTTTAATATTTTCTTAAATGTTTCAATATCACTGCATTGTTTTATTTGATTCGGAAAGTCATTCCACAGCTTTCAAGAGCAAACATGAGCATATATGGAAAGAAGAAGGATATATCTACACATCTACCTTGGGCATTTAATTTCGTTGGTTCAAAAGCCGATTGGGAGGCGATTCAATTCTCTTATTTTTTGGGTGTAATTAAAACACTTACTGCTCAGCTTCTGAACCAAAGAAATAAAATGCCCGCGGTAAATGTGCAGATATATCCTTCTTCTTTCTACATATGCTTATGTTTGCTCTTAAAACAATTTCTGGAATGCACAACGAGAGCGCTAGCTACTTGGGCTTCGGAGAAACTTTTGCGGCTTTGTTTGTTTTGAATTTATGGTCGAGAGAATTTACTTTGTCTGCAGCCACTAATCGCTTTGAATTTAGGTGTCAACAAAAGCATCTCATGCTATTATGTTACAAAATCTGCCCTTGTTACCATGCTAGCCTCCCGCTGACAGATTAGCATTTCAGCTTTGAACATTGACTGCGCAATTGTGGTTATTCACGGGCCTCGGTAGAGGGGGGAGGGGGAGAGGGGGGTATCTTGACTTTATATTTTGGGCCATGGTAAAAGTTGGCAAAATTAACTCGATATTCATTCTTTTGTAGAGAAATCCAAAATTGGCTGAAAGCTTATTCAAAGAGGTGCAAGAAGAGAACTCATATAATTCATACTCATCCTTCAAGTATTTCTTTGATGAACCTTACGATATCTTTGTTGGGATAAGGACAACAGGACAAACGAAAAAGACTTGGAAAACATATCCTGGACAACTAGCTACGCAGTTTTTGATGGTAAAGAGTTGATATTAACCAAATTTAACCAAAAATGTACCTGGATGAATAGAGGGTGTCTCAGGAAAAGGTATACAGATTGGTTGGGTTCAGCTTTGAGAATTTAGCTTCAATTAATGGCTAATCAATATCCAAGTGTTTCTCGATAGTTAACTTGAACTGAACATGGGTACCCCGTTTGTTATTATTGATGCTTTGAGTGTTGAAATATTAATGTTGGAATCTCAAATTTGATTTCACCTCCAAGTCACAGCTTTGGTATTTTTACCTCAACACATTCTTGAAGCACATCGAAATTAAAAACTGAAATCAAAGAAAATATAGAAAAACTGTATGATCTAATAATGTTGCATTTTATCACGGCTTTCGTCGATTGATTCAATATGCTTCCAGAAGTTGTAAAGGCCAAAATGCCAAAGCTCTGGTTTGGAGGTGGATGAATCTTTGAGCTTTCAAGATCAATATTTCTGCTCTCAAAGCACAAATACCAACAAACGAGGTACCTAAATTCAAGTTATCTATCGAGGAACATTTTGAAATTGATTAGCTATTGACTAAAGCTAGATTCTTTTTACTGGACCCAACCAAATCTGCATACTTTTTCTGAGACACCCGGTACATGAAACGATAGCTCGACTGGAATAAGGATGGGAAGATCTTGCTCATATTCCTCGCTGGTTTGATACAAGCTGAAGAGAAAGAGACTTCTGTTTTTAACTGCAAATCACTAGCAAGCCAAAGAGAGGTAAAGTGAATCTTTTCGCTCCGAAAATTCAAAGACTGGATGCCTAATGTAGTATCATCTTTGTAGTATCCGCACATTGAAAGACTGAACTACAGGGACGTAAGATACAGTTGAATTTGATCTGGAACATACGGTAGTCTTCCGGTCAAGAAACCCGGAAACGGCAGGAAAAAGAATAAGAATAAATTGAGGGGAATTATAGCTTGTACAAAATGGGCCTTTTTTACGAAAATGTTTCAAAACTAAGCATTCCATGATAAGTCCATTGGTCACATGCCTGTAGGTTTCTGAAGCATCGTCTTCATCAAACACACTGTCTATTCAAACTACATGGCTTGCAATCGTGTGTTATCCTTGACAAAATTTAGAAGATTGTGGCTTTCGGAAGTGTATCATGTTTTAATGTTCTTTTTGCGATAGCTACATTTTGAGAAACTAATAAGTTTCATTTTATTTCTCTATGGTTCACCAACAGTCTCATCGATTTTTAAAGCGAGGCGTCATCCATCAGTTAAAATTCTTCTTTGTTTTTGACGAAGAAACTTGGAAATGTCAGAAAGACCTCCTCTTAGCTGGGCACTTGTCTTTTAAATATATGTGTATGTCTTTTTTATACTGTATTGTATTGCCTTAGAGTTTGAAACATTGACACGCAATTAGCTAATACCCGATTTAAAGAGGAGGTCGCCTGTTGGTTGGTTTTCGGTGAAGTGACGGAGAAATATATATATTTGATATGTTCATTGTCCCTTTTCCAACGTGAAAATTAATGTGAGACTTGATGTCAGCATTTTAGATTTGAAGATTCCTGGTTCAGTTTTACCGGCAAGGGATCATAACATTTACTAATTTCGGTTACCCTGAATATACAAGTTCACGATGTCAGCCTTTGCCTATAATGTACAGTATTAGAACTTGGATGAAAGTTGGAAGTATAGGACTGCTTGTCCTTGTGTTCCCACGGGCAACCTGAAGATCAAATGTTGGTCTACTTTAGTTTTTGTCCGTTATGGCCTAATGCCCAAAAATCAGCAACCTTCGCAACATACCTCCTGTCCTTTGTTGACTAAAGCATGCTCCACTCCTGGAGGCACATTATAAAAATGTGTTTTGAACATCTCAGCTACTTTTAGTACTTAAATCATTTATTTGTTACATTATCGTTTAATTGCTTTAGTACCACACACAACGAACATATATTTCAAAATTAGGCCAAGGAGTGATGGCGGGTTGTTGCATCGCTTGCAGTGTGAAATGACAGTTTCGTTAATACGAGAGCAGATGAACATAGACGAAGAACAAACATAATTGATGCTAAGCATGCTTTAGACAACGGAGGACTGGAGGTATGTTGCGAAGGTTGTTGATTTTTGGGCATTAGGCCATCACGGACAAAAACTAAGGTAGGCCAACATTTGATCTTCACGTCGACCAAATGCTCTCCTCAGCGTCAGTATATCTTTGCCTCTGTTTCATGGAAATATATGTATCGTACACATAAATTAGTATATTCAAGCCAACTTTTTAAAAGCTTTGTATTTATTGACCTTTTTCTAATGTAAATATTTTTAAAAGTTGTGCATTTTCAGCGTTACTTCTTCATCGTTGTTTCTGCTATTCTTCAATCTAAAGCTCTGATCAAACTACCAGACATTGTTGATAAACATTTTGATGCATTTACTTGTCAATCAAAGTGTTTTTTAAATTTGTTTCCACAGCCACAAGATTTTCTTCATGTGATTTCTTGTTGCAAAAAAAAACGAAAAATATTATTGAAGCTTTCAAAAGTCTTCATACAAAGCAATACTTTTCACATTTATTCAAGATTAAATTTCATATTTTGAATTTTGAAGTAAAGGTTGAGCCAGAAAAAGTTTCCACTTCATGGATTGAATGATTCAAATTCTAGTTTTCTCGTCTTCTTAGGAGCACTGTAAATATAGGTAAATTCAACTTTATAAAAATTTCATGGTTGCAAAGTGACTGAAAAAAGGGCCTAAAAAGACTTGATCAAATCGTTAGGACTCTCCTCACACAGAACAATACGCACGGGGGCTTCATCTCTCTCAAGAGTTATAAGACATAAATTCTCAAACAGATACTAAGGATTTCAATCCCATGGCAATAAATGTGCAAACGATAATCATGTTCTGAGCGAGGAGTCCTTTATGATTTGATCAAGTATTTTAGGCCTTTTTCAGTCATTTTGCAACCACAAAGTTTTTGTAAACTTCAATTTACCAATTTTTCCAAATGCTTGTAAGAAAGAAGGCGAGAAATATCACGAAAATACTTCAATTTCTTGGCTGTAAAGCAAATATTGATTCATTCCAATCCATCCAGTATTTTTGATGCTATGAATTTTCAAAAATGGGAACTTTTTTCTGGTTCACACGGTATCTTGTGCATTGGCCAAACAGGCGTTTAAAATGTAAAAATTTATTTCTGTCAAATGAATGCTACATGATGTGGTCAATATAAAATAACTTGAAGATGAAACATAGAACCTATTGCGTGAATAGGCCTTTGGGGTATCGTCGATTATATGCAGGCATAAATCATCTTCTATGTTAAACGTATTTCAGTTTGCATTATGGTCATTATAGAGGAAAAATTAACTTCTTAGATGCGAAAACTAAAATCAACATTGGCCATACTGTTCATATTTTAGTGACATTTTTACTCGAAAACTGATTTAAAAAGAGCTTAAAAAAGCCAGGAAATTAGGAGCACATTTTGCAAGCTTTCAGCTTTCAAATGAAGTCACATCATAAACCTATTTTTGAGCCTGGTATATTTCTTTGTTATTATCTTTCGTCTTCTCTGATCCTAGGGACAGGATATATATATATATATATATAATAGCTATTCCGCATTGAAGAACAATGAGTTCTTTTCTGCTTTAGAAGCAACATAAATGTCCTTCACTAATGTTATCCAACTTTGTCTTTTTTTCGCCAGTAGTCTCAAACTTTCAAGATCATTGACTGATTTGAGCTGATTTATGTTGTATTTCTTTTGGAACTTGTTATGTTTCTTTAGCATAATTATTAATTATGTCATTGTGTAACGTATTTGACAGTGTAGTAATTGGCTTTCCACGAAATTTCTTTGAATGCGATTTCTCGAAGTAATAGTTCATCGCTTTCTGTGCTGGTGTTTCCGGGTGTGATCGTAAAACATGTCCAAAAAGTTTCCATTTATTTTGCAGAGTTTTCAAAGATAGCACTTCCTCGCCCGTTTGCTTATACACTTGTGCATTGCTAATATGTGCAGGATATCTAACATTGAGTACCGTTCTTAGTTGCTGTCTGTGAAATGAATCTAAACTTTCTTCTTCTTTCTTTGTTAATCCCCAGGTACCAGAGTTATAGACCAGAATTGACAGGGTATAGGCATTTTAAATCAGAAAGAAACGATCTTTAGATCCATATCAGCTTAATGTTTATGTTGGGTGAGTGGCCGAGTGGTTTAAACAGTTTCCATCAGGTGACTAAAGTTAAATTCAGTCATATGTGGTCAAATTCCGGATGGGCGACCTCCCGGAGGCCTGACCTCGCAACGCACCTAGCCCTCCTTGGGAAGGGACGTTAAACTAGGGGTCCCATGGCTGGATGCGGCATGCATCATAGGCCTAGATTAGCTTTAAATAGATAGAAATCCTTTCAGCCCACTTAAAATAAATCACTGAAAAAATCCCTATGCAATCTCAAAGAAAAACCTGCCAAAATCTTTCCAAGGGACAAGACCCATTTATTAAAGCTTGGTTAACAATTGTCACGAGAATCGTAAGAATTTGAGATCTTCGCCTGTCTTCAATTTTTACGATCAGTGTGAAATATCTTGCAAGGCATCCCAGACGTCCTCCCAGGTATCCTCCATCCAGGTTGCCGAGCGATGTCAGGATGTCAGGCATTTTACGATTCTTCCGACGAGTGAGAACCAGGCATAGGCTCAAAGACGGAAAACTCTCATTGCTCTCAAAAATTCAAACTCAAATACTCTTCAACATTTTTGATCTGTTTTTGGCCTAACGATTTTCAAATCAATTGGCCTTAATGTCTTATGGAATTGCAGGCTAGCATTATCTATGCTAGATTTATATATATACTTTACCAGAATGCATTGCACGAAGATCGAGTTTCACGAGTTTTTGTGACCCAAAGATTTTCAATTTTTCCAGTTGCCATAGTCCATTTGGAAGAATTGTGCGAATAAAGGCTGTCCTGTCACCTTTTTGTAATTTCTCTTCCTTTTTGTGCAGGGGGTTAACTCACGGTAACTCATGATAAGGCATATATTTACTTCTACTAGCTTTTTTCTAATGCATAGCACGTAGGTCCTTGGAAATGGCCTATCTGCTTATAAGCGGTTTCTTATATAAGTCCCCTTTGGCCAAATTCGATTTACAGACAATCTGGACTGCAAGCATGCCCGCAAAGGACCCTGGGTGATGATGGCTCTTTAATTTTCAAAATTTCCACAACTGCTCTAATCAAGAGTTGTCAGGAAATATGTAGCCTGTGTCCCAGACCCCATACCCTGGGTACCAGACTCTCTATTTATGTTAGAGAGTCTGGTACCCAGGGAACTGACCCCAGTTTCCACGTAGCTTCTTCCATGAATAGGGAAGTCCGTAACACTGCCTAAAACCGAACGAAACTACAGTAAACACAGAGTTATGCACAGGAGGTGGGAAGAGTGACCTAAGTATTGATGACTTTCTGGGAGAGTCCTTCATGTTTAGAAATAGGAACTTCACCCAGTTGCCCTTGCCCTTCTCTCTTGACAACACAGCAACGCAGCTGTGACCCGCGAAGTTATCGGAAGTCGCCAATCAAAACCTCGAGACTGATTGGCTAATTTCAACCAATGAGATCGTTTCTATGGTCAGCTGAACACTCTAATTGTGTGTTGGCTTCAAAGCACATGTGAACTGTTGTGTATATGCAAATGAAGGGATTAGTTCAAATGGGAGGAATTACTCTTTGTTTTAGATGGGAAATAACCTTCAAAAGTTCGTATTTATGTGCACATTTTTTGCAGAGATATTGAAATGTATAAAAATTATTTGCTAATCTCATGCAGGATGTATTGCGTTTGATTTAATACATTTGGGATAAATTCTTTTTAGGTAGTGAGGAATCTCGCTCATTTGTGACCAGTGTGTATGCAAATTATTGCAACGACTGTCGACCTTTGTGAATACATTGCCTTTATTCTGTGGTTTATGAGGGATTATAATCGGCGAAACTGTTCTTACGATAATTGAAGAGGAGAATAAGTTCAGATCATCGTCTTGCACTGGTGACCCGTTCGGACTATGAAGAAATTTCCCCAATATTTCTCAAAGTTTTTTGTGATGCCGTTGAGTGAAAATTTGTGTTGTTATACGTAGAGGGCGGAAGTGCAGTTGGCGTGTTTTGAGGGCCTAAAGACAAGTTATCATATACGGGGGTTTTGTGGGGGAAAGAGAATTATTTGGTAAAATATAAAAAATGTTCAGTATCTTTAGAATTAGGTTATAGTATCTCGTGATAGTTATGTTTTAGTTTTGGGCGGGTAGGGAACTCAAGAGGGGTGCTTAGAACAGTTTAAAGGGAATTTTTCCACAAGGGGTCATTGTTTAGGAGTAGTGTGATGTCACCCGTTTTTCGAAGTGAATCATTAATGGGCATCGCAGCCGAAGGGCCTGGTTCGAGTCAATTTAGTTTTGCATTACAACGGAGAGCTCCATCTTGAATTTGAAGCCTGCCTAGCTTCGCAAAACGCCATAATAAAGACAGATATACACACTTATTCTACTTCAAATGCAGCTTGTGAAAGACCTAACTTATCAAAGAACTATTAACCAACAACTCAGGCAATATACACGGTGAATTGATCACGGAAAGAGGCCATTGTACTGCGAAGTAGCGAGAGTGGTCGAGTAACGAAAGAGCTCACTTTGTTATGGCAATTCATGACTGACTGTACAGAGAATATGCTTACGGAGAAGGGGATATTATCGCCGCAGAAATATGTTTGAATTATGCTTTATTTGAGGAATGGAACCAAACAGTCCTTTCCAAATGCAGTACTATGATCAACAAGGGCATGGAAACTCCAATGGTTTTCCTCCCAGTTACTCTCAAAGCCCTGGCATGTCTTCCCCGAGCAACAACCTTCCTAGTCAAACACCTCCGTACGCTTATCGAAGTATGGAGAACGGCATGTCACGATTCATGGCGGAGCCATTCGACTCACAGAACTTCCAGCAACACCCTAACCAGTTTTATCAGCAACAGCAGAATGTAAGGAGAAATGAGGCGAACTTTCCTTTCAAGAACCAGCAAGGCTTTCCAAGTCAGCCACAGCAAGCAGGCAACTTTGTTGGCAGCAATCGTGACGGCTTTTCTGGCCCGAATTATAACTCATTTTTATCGTCAAACATGAAGGGAAGAATGCCTTCAGATAGCGAAATGTTTGCTTCATCAGCGCAGAATTTCTCTCAAGCAAGACAGAGTTTTACAACGAGTTCTTCTAGGGTGAGTATCAGACCATCTTCGTCGAATAAAATGTCCGCTCTCCGCAGCTTTGTGCAGTTCGAGAAAGGACGGCGTTGTCCTGGCGTATATGCCGGCCACATTTCGCCCTTTTAAACCAACACTTTGTATTCGATCGCCTGAATAGCAAGGCTGTTAGCTGAAGCGATTTTTCCTTGTGTCTTTACAATATGAAGAGTCTGGTTGCAGGCAACGTCATCAAGGAAGTTTTGCAGCTAATTTGGCAGAAAGAACTGGGAGCCATTAATTTCATTTGTTAGAGGCTGGGGATGTTGTCCACTTCAACCACGTTTTACGCGTGTTTCAAGCGCATTTTTCTCCCCTTTCGCCAACTTTTGGGTCGTGAGAAGGGAATAAAACATGTTTTGTATTATTCTAAACCTTCATTTCATTCATCCTCGCAAAAATGGATTCTCAAATTCAAGATGAACAAAAGCGCGAAAATATTGCGCTTAGTGCTTAGGCCCCGAAATTAGGCCATTCAAAGATAAGGCCTTGCTTTGTGAAAGGGTAACTGAGTGTTTGCGCGCACAATGAATTACTCAAGAACTCGCTGCTCCCTGTCCCTCCTTAGGGGCTATTCTCGATTTTGTAGTATTTTCTAAAATGATGCTAGGAGTTTTTTTTATGTTACATTCAATGAAAGAAATATCTAGCACATTTTTCAGTGGGATCCATGATTCCTTGGGGAACAATTAGATGACATGTTTGCATTCTCGAAGGAAAAAGTGTAAAAATATTTGCAAGCTGATTTGAACTGTTGCAAATATTGGGAAATGGCAGGGGACTGGACTGTAACTTTTGCTCTTCATGGACAATCACATAGAAAAATTGCAATATGCAATAACTTCGCAAAATCTCCTTGTTTCATTTTACCTTTTGTTTTGAACTACGCTTCTACCGTTCATTAATATTTCGCTACTAAGAATATACTCACCACAGAAACGTGCATTCAAAGAGGAAACTTTGCCATTTGGACAGAGAATATTTTTACAATAGGTGATGTTGAAAACCATAGAGGGCATTGTTCTTTGATTTTCTGCCATCAAATCCACCGTTTCACACTTCTTAGCACAGAAGGTAAAAGTTCTAGTGTGTGCATATTTATTCGTCCATGTGGTGCAGTTGTAGCAAATATTGATAGGTGAAAATGGAAAGTTTGATGGAATTTTCTGTACATACTGTCCAGGAACTTATTTAGATAATTGTAATAGGTGTATAGCAAAAAGATTATTAAATTTCTGAATTTTCAGACATACTTGCAGATTTTTGATGATACCGAAGGAAATTGGGCTTTCTTATGAAATTTCATTATGTCTTCTTCCAAAAATAGAAACAGAAATGTGATGAGAAAGATATCGTAACTTTAATCAAATAGACAGAAAAATTGTATTTCTTGTTGAAAACTGTAAAATTGCAAATCTAAGAAATTCAAAATGACTTACTTTGCAATCTATGACCTTTGTTCCCACTACCTGACTTTGGCATCACAAACCATCTTTGCTATGCTTGGCCATGCTTCTATGCAAACCACAACATAAGAAGACTAAGATTTCAAAATTGGCAGAATATCTGCTGGTGTCAAAATGATTGAATATGATTGGCTGGTTTTGACCTTTTGTGTCTGCATTGTGATTGAATTACATGTCATTAATAGCTGTAACCTTAACAAAGAAACTCAATTGAATATTTTAATGTCAAATGCAATGTGGTTTAGGTTTTCCCTCAACAATGGATTTTCACCCAAAGGCTATTTTCAATTTCAATTCCTGCTGTTGTCTTTCAGATCTTGTCAGCATGTTAGATATTTAATGCAAATCGGAAATAGATTTCAAAAGCTTTTATTGAAATTTTCCAGATTGCTCTTTGTTTGCCCAAAACTGTTTTGGTAATTTATGCAAATCAAGAATATATTTCAAAAGACTTTTACTGCTGAAGAACAAAAGTCTCTAATAGGATTGTTGTATGGCTAGGATTACTAGATTTGCAATGGCTATGATTTTTGTCTCTATGTGTCCCAAATATGTTTTTGTAATTCATGCAAACTGAAAATAGATTAAAAATCTTCAGTGTCAAAGGGATTCATATCTCCTCCTACAGTTCAGGCCTTGTAAACATTGATGGTTTTCCTGCCTAAGAATTCTTGTTTAGAAACATTTGCAGTCTTTCACACTGCTCAAGGAGTCTTGTCATGATGAGAAAATTCTTGTCTTGTTCATGTGCCCAAGGCCTGTTCATACTCTAGATTGTTTTGTGTGTTACCAAGAACTGTTATGGTAATGCATGTAGATAAAAATAGACTTAAAAAGCTTTACTGCCAAGGGAATTCAAATCTCCTAGAATTTTTGTTTCACCCCCAAACTGTTTTTGACAATTCACACAAATCTAACACAGATTTCTAAAGCTTTATTGTCAAGGAACAATTATTAATGGGATTCAATGATGTAGATTGTTTTTGTTTCACCTTAAAACTGTTTTGGTAATTCATGTAGGTATAAAAATGGATTTTGAATAGCCTCACTGCCCAGAAACACCCATTACTAGGATATAAATTGCTTAGATTGTTTTTGTTTCACCCAAAGCCATTCTTCATGGAAATCTAAAATAGCAGATAGAATACCAAACAATATTTATTTTTAAAGCTTTGCTGCCAAGAAACAACCATGAGCAGGATTCAAACAATCTGTATTGTGTTCTGTTTCACTTAGGATGATTTTGGTTACATTCATGAAAATCTAAAATATAGATTTAAAAATCTAAAATAGCTATATGCAGCTTTGCTACCCAGGAACAACCTTTAATAGGATTCAAACAGCCTAGATTGTGTGTTCTGTTTTACCCAGAACTATTTTGGTAATTCATGAGAATCTAAAATAGTAGATTTTCAAATCTGAAATAGCTACATGGATATCTGCTACCAAGGACCTAGTATTATTAACATGATTTAAATAGCCTAAATTGCCCTTTGTTTCACCCAGAACTGTTTTAGTAACACAAGAACAATTTTAGAAAGCAGCTGTTTTATAAGCATTTCTAATCCACTTTCCTTCCCTGACCTCAGTATGCATGTTTCTTGGAATTATTTCATTTGTTGATTCTTGTTATAATGCAAGGATCCCTGTGTTTGTATAGAACAACAGGTGCACATGGATAAGAATGCCTAATGTTTTCTTTTTCTGTTAAGAAGGAAGTAAGTTGTAGATGAATATTTGAATAGGCATTCATTAAATTGACTAAACTCTCCTCAATGGAGATTATTTACACAGTTCAAAATTTGATGCTGATGGTAAAGCCCAACAAGACAGACCTTGAAGTGAAGGTCATTTTATAAAACACTTCATTTTTAACTCATATAAGTTTTTATAATTAAGCGTACAAGACATCAAACATCACTGAACACAATTTGCCACTGTCCATTGTATGTAATTTTGCTGGAACACCGAACTATCTTCTGTGGTAACTAATAAGCTTTGTTTGGTATTGGGAATTTTTTAAAGTCAGAGGAATAATATTAATGAATGTGGGTTTCTATCTTTTTGGTAGGAAGTTTGGGTAATGACTTAGCTGGTAATTTTTAGATGAAATGGAAATAAACCGTTCAGAATTAGTGTTTTTACCAAGGACTTGCATCCTGAAAGGTAAATTCAGACGCAACATAGTTTGAGATCCAAACAGAGGAAACAGAATAGAAGTTTGGCTTTGGATTTCATTTCAAACTTAGATTTTTATTGCATGTTCAAGAATGTTCAAAACCTCCATTTCTTCAAGACATTTGTGAATACATCCGTGCTTCAGAACGCTTTCAATGAACGAGTTTAAAACTAAAATTCCCAGTCACCATAGTTTCTTCTCTCATGCAACATAATATGTATCATCTTGTACCTGTAATCTTTATTTGAAGTATCCGTATTTTTGAGTAGCATTTAGTAAACGTTAGTCAGCTGCATGTCTTTATGGAATGGCCATGGGGCTATCAATGTCCTTTGCTCCCTATGGTATCGTACCTGTAATCTTGTATAGTAATTAAAAAGTATAGTAGAATGTAGCCTGTATTGTAATATTTTATATGGATAGAAAAAAGACCTACAGTACAGTTCATTGTAACTGAACTCCCAAATTCGGAAGAATTTTTTCAGGATTCATAGGATTTGTTCTTTCATTTTCAGAAAAGGCAGAGGGCAAAATCTTGACCTCTTTCTGAGTTATCCTTGATTCCCAATGCCCATGGGGGTCTTGAAAATGCATGATTTATTTTGACCACTATTACAATGAAGTCAACATTATCTAAATTCAGAAAATTTTTTGCGAATTCTTATGCTGTATGCCTTTTTCATCAAGAGAATGGTATCAAATACTGTAAGTCAATCCATCGAAAATTATGAATTTTAACTTTCATTCTCAACATTGACAGAAAGGTTTATTGTGAAATGTTAACTCTGCCTTCTCCTCTCGCTGCATAATTGGATGTGCTACCCTCTGCAAAAATGTTGAAGTTTCAAAAAGTGGTAGGGGTTTCTACATAATATTTCGTCAACAAACTACTGTATGAAGAAGGGACATTGTTTTGATCATATTTTTTCATATGATATCTTTTGGAATTATTGTTAGCTAAATTGTCCACAAAAGATTGATAGTCTGGGTGTGGCTTCCAGTGGTTTTAAATTGTTTCACAAAGTAGAATGGGGCCAGTAGATTAGTTTGTGTGTGGTCAAGGCCAGTTGAGTAGAACAAAGTTATTGGTTGAAGCCACAAAGGCACTGTTTGAGGAAAGCAATGCCCTCTAATTAGACACTGTTTTCTAGGTTTCAGAAAATTTATCCCACTTTTATCGGTTCTTTGTTTTGTATTTTTGTAACGGAATAAAAAGAAGGAATAAAAACATAAGGAAATGAAGATATTTTTATGAGTAAAGTTGAGCATGTTTTGGTGCATAATCTTTTGCTTGGCTCGTTTCTGGGATGTATTTTGTGATGTTTTGTATCCATTAAGGTAACAACAGTTTGAATATCTAAATTTAGTCTGTACAGTCTGAGACAAATTGGTAAATTTTAGGTAACTATTTGGAGTGTTTCCCCATTTCCTCTCACATAGAAAAGCTGCCACTATGTATATAGATGAAAGTTTCACATCAATGAATTTGAACCTTCCTTCGGGTCAAATGTTTGATGGGTGGTCTACCACTCAAGGTTTTGTGGGGCAGATGGTGTAATCCACTGATTTTGCAGCCAGAACAGTCAAGAGGACAGGGTTGGATACACGGTAGAACCCCACCACTTGAGCGTCATGGCAAGGGGTTGCGTACTCAATTAGGCCTACTCTACTTCTGCGATCTCAGCGCTTGGCGCTAAACCGCAACTTCACCTTCACCTTCACCTTCACTTTTAGCAAGCAAATAAATGATAGACATTAATGTAGTTGTCACGTTGGATCCTTCTATCATAATACTGTATCTAGTTTTCATAATAGTCTTCGCAGAATTGTTCATCTGTGTTTATCTTCTTCTTTGTCAAGTCAGTTTGTGCTCAATGCATTGCTGTGGCCATTATGAGAGCATGCCACCCCTTTCTGTTAGCAGCCTGGTGATTGGCTGTATCAGCCAAACTTCCTCCAAACAATCTTACAATGTTATTTGTAAGGTGTTGTGGCGCAGTGGTGTAATCCTCTGACATTGCAGCCAGAACAGTGAGGTAGACCGGGTTCTATCCCAGGTAGAGCCCATTACTTCAGCGTCATGACAAGGGGTTGCGGACTCGATTAGGCCTATTCTACTTCTGCGATCCCAGCGCTTGGCGCTAAAAACCGCAACTTCACCTTCACCATTTGCCTATGTTGTCTGTGGCCATCCTCTTCTTCTCTTTCTCTGTGTTCATATTCATGTCTAAAATTTTAGTTTCATCGGTAAACAGCTGCAAAGAATGAGATTCTAATCCCTTTGAGAATTTGTACCTGTTGTTTATCCCTAGTTTATCTTAGCTTCAAATGTAAATTTAGCTAGAAATATAGGAGAAGGAACTGGTGAATTTCTCACAGTGCTTGTTGTGTAATAGCCCTTTCATGACATCTCCAAAGGAACTATGAAATAATCCATTCTCGTTTGATGGGATGCACAATTCTCAAGTGACAGAATTGAAGAATTACTATATGTTGTTTTTTATTAGAGTGCGAAAAAATAACAGTAAACAATAATTTGATGTTTGCAAAACTGCGCAATTAGAGACAAATGATGGACGTACTGGGTGGGCCAAGAGAACTTTGCATGTTTGAAAGCTTTGTATGCAGAGAATGCGGAATACTGATGGAAATTGAATCAAATTTTGGTTGGACTTTTCTTTGTTGCTCTATTTTTAGATCAATTCATAATGTATTTGTCCATCATTTGTTGTTAACCATTTATTTCAACCAACAATAAGTCATTTGTGGACGAGAACATTTATTTTAGACAAATAGTCATGCTGTATCTACAATTTTGCGTTGAAACTTTTCTGGGAGAGCTTGAAAATGAAGCAGAGTATAAAACAGATTTGTCAACTTTCCACCTTCAAAATATTTCCAATTAACAAAAGTATTGCCTAATAAAAACAAACCAACTAGAGTGTACCCAATTCTTAGAAAATGCAACCGCAGCTTATGTTCAGGTTTCAGAGTAAATGATTGCAAATGTGTCAATCGATAAATCTATAAATAGGACAAAGAAAAACAAAAAAATAAGACCAAGAAACACAAAAAAATTTAAGACCAAGCAACACCAAAATACACCAAATGTTTCTTTTGACTTTCCTTTCTTTGGGTACATGTCAGATTATTAAATATAATTTCCATTTAAAAAAACAATTTTTCTCACCTGGATTTGCCACTCAAGGCTAGCTATCGATTGACCTATTGTTGAAATTAATGGTTAATTGACAAGCTATGCAGTNTTCAGAGTAAATGATTGCAAATGTGCCAATCAATAAATCTATAAATAGGACAAAGAAAAACTAAAAGATAAGACCAAGAAACACAAAAGATTTAAGACCAAGCAAAACCAAAATACACCAAATGTTTCTTTTGACTCTGCTTTCTTTGGGTACATGTCAGATTATCAAACGTAATTATTTTTCTCACCTGGGTTTGCCTCTCAACGCTAGCTATCAATTGACCTATTGTTGAAATTGATGGTTAATTGACAAGCTATGAAGTCAACAAATTTTGCCGCACTTCTTAATGGTCATTTATGAATTTTAAAACTGCAAGGGTCTGTTTCAACATTGTGCATGCACCTGTTTCTTCACAGGGAGCCTAGGAAGAATCAGCAAACTTAAAGAATAAATTGTCTGAAATAAGATCTGCGTAGGAAACTGCGAAGGATTTGCGAAACCTTCAAATGAGACCTGTGCAGAGGACTGTGAAGGATTATCAGTGCTAAGAGCTGCGGAGGTACTGCAATGCTTGTTGAAACAGCAAGAAACCTAAACGATTTTTTCACAAATATGATGATGCAAAAAATCCAAATCATAACTATTTGCGCTACAAATGATGATTCATAAATGTATTTGAAACATTGGTATGGTTTTATCAAAATTGGGTTCTTAATACCAGGTGTCCTAAACGTTCCTCTGTTTGAACAGCTACTGAAAGCAACTATTGCCTCATCTTGAGCAAAGTGAACGAACAGCAGTCTCTGCTTAAAGGCGAACTCGGATTCAATTTCTTACGATTTTTTGCCATTAAAGGCATCCAAAATATGGAATTTCCAATAATCTATGTATCTATCTATGTATGTATGTATTTATGTATCATTTGCTACGTCAATTAGAAATATTTACAAGTTTGTAATATGAAAATAGATACAATACAATATCTAAGGTTAAAAACGTAAAGGAAGAAAACCCCTATTACAGTGGCAGGGGTAGCATTAAAAGGTCAAGATGACCTTAATTCCATAATGGTCCCCTTAGAGGTGCTGGAACAATGAAAAACGTGAGGAGAAAAAAAGAAAACTGTAGTTGTTTTCCATATAAAACATGGCTTATAAGACCATACCATAATTGGGAAAGATGATGATGAGTCTTANAAATTGGTAAATTTTAGGTAACTATTTGGAGTGTTTCCCCATTTCCTCTCACATAGAAAAGCTGCCACTATGTATATAGATGAAAGTTTCACATCAATGAATTTGAACCTTCCTTCGGGTCAAATGTTTGATGGGTGGTCTACCACTCAAGGTTTTGTGGGGCAGATGGTGTAATCCACTGATTTTGCAGCCAGAACAGTCAAGAGGACAGGGTTGGATACACGGTAGAACCCCACCACTTGAGCGTCATGGCAAGGGGTTGCGTACTCAATTAGGCCTACTCTACTTCTGCGATCTCAGCGCTTGGCGCTAAACCGCAACTTCACCTTCACCTTCACCTTCACTTTTAGCAAGCAAATAAATGATAGACATTAATGTAGTTGTCACGTTGGATCCTTCTATCATAATACTGTATCTAGTTTTCATAATAGTCTTCGCAGAATTGTTCATCTGTGTTTATCTTCTTCTTTGTCAAGTCAGTTTGTGCTCAATGCATTGCTGTGGCCATTATGAGAGCATGCCACCCCTTTCTGTTAGCAGCCTGGTGATTGGCTGTATCAGCCAAACTTCCTCCAAACAATCTTACAATGTTATTTGTAAGGTGTTGTGGCGCAGTGGTGTAATCCTCTGACATTGCAGCCAGAACAGTGAGGTAGACCGGGTTCTATCCCAGGTAGAGCCCATTACTTCAGCGTCATGACAAGGGGTTGCGGACTCGATTAGGCCTATTCTACTTCTGCGATCCCAGCGCTTGGCGCTAAAAACCGCAACTTCACCTTCACCATTTGCCTATGTTGTCTGTGGCCATCCTCTTCTTCTCTTTCTCTGTGTTCATATTCATGTCTAAAATTTTAGTTTCATCGGTAAACAGCTGCAAAGAATGAGATTCTAATCCCTTTGAGAATTTGTACCTGTTGTTTATCCCTAGTTTATCTTAGCTTCAAATGTAAATTTAGCTAGAAATATAGGAGAAGGAACTGGTGAATTTCTCACAGTGCTTGTTGTGTAATAGCCCTTTCATGACATCTCCAAAGGAACTATGAAATAATCCATTCTCGTTTGATGGGATGCACAATTCTCAAGTGACAGAATTGAAGAATTACTATATGTTGTTTTTTATTAGAGTGCGAAAAAATAACAGTAAACAATAATTTGATGTTTGCAAAACTGCGCAATTAGAGACAAATGATGGACGTACTGGGTGGGCCAAGAGAACTTTGCATGTTTGAAAGCTTTGTATGCAGAGAATGCGGAATACTGATGGAAATTGAATCAAATTTTGGTTGGACTTTTCTTTGTTGCTCTATTTTTAGATCAATTCATAATGTATTTGTCCATCATTTGTTGTTAACCATTTATTTCAACCAACAATAAGTCATTTGTGGACGAGAACATTTATTTTAGACAAATAGTCATGCTGTATCTACAATTTTGCGTTGAAACTTTTCTGGGAGAGCTTGAAAATGAAGCAGAGTATAAAACAGATTTGTCAACTTTCCACCTTCAAAATATTTCCAATTAACAAAAGTATTGCCTAATAAAAACAAACCAACTAGAGTGTACCCAATTCTTAGAAAATGCAACCGCAGCTTATGTTCAGGTTTCAGAGTAAATGATTGCAAATGTGTCAATCGATAAATCTATAAATAGGACAAAGAAAAACAAAAAAATAAGACCAAGAAACACAAAAAAATTTAAGACCAAGCAACACCAAAATACACCAAATGTTTCTTTTGACTTTCCTTTCTTTGGGTACATGTCAGATTATTAAATATAATTTCCATTTAAAAAAACAATTTTTCTCACCTGGATTTGCCACTCAAGGCTAGCTATCGATTGACCTATTGTTGAAATTAATGGTTAATTGACAAGCTATGCAGTCAGCAAATTTTGCCGCACTTCTTAATGGTCATTTATGAATTTTAAAACTGCAAGGGTCTGTTTCAACATTGTGCATGCACCTGTTTCTTCACAGGGAGCCTAGGAAGAATCAGCAAACTTAAAGAATAAATTGTCTGAAATAAGATCTGCGTAGGAAACTGCGAAGGATTTGCGAAGCCTTCAAATGAGACCTGCGCAAGAAACTGTGAAGGATGAACAGTGCTAAGAGCTGTGGAGGCACTGCAATGCTTGTTGAAACAGCAAGAAGCCTAAACGATTTTTTCAGAATTATGATGATGCAAAAAATCCAAATCATAACTATTTGCGCTACAAATGATGATTCATAAATGTATTTGAAACATTTGTATGGTTTTATCAAAATTAGGTTCTTAATACCAGGTGTCCCAAACATTCTTCTGTTTGAACAGCAACTATTGCCTCATCCAGTGGCGGACACTTTGCCAAATATTGGGGGGGCGAAGCTATTGTGTCGGTTAAAAAGCATTGTTTGTTTCTATTGTTTTCGAACAAAAGATCTTTGTTCTAGCCAACATTGGGGGGGGCGATCGCACCCCCTCGCCCCCCCAGGTGTCCGCCACTGGCCTCATCTTGAGCAAGGTGAACAGTAAGTCTCTGCTTAAAGGCGAACTCGGCTCCAAATTTTTCTGACTTTTTGCCATTAAAAGGCATCCAAAATTTGGAGTTTCCAACAGTGTTCCGCTGAAGAAACCCAAAAGGGGCAAAGTCTTGCAGTGAAGGTTGTTCCATGTTTACGTCATGCTGTGAAGAGCATGCAAAAGCTTGTCAGTTTTATAGATTAGTATTAGACTTAAAGTGAAGTGCAGTCACTGGATTTTGCCATATGACATATAGATTTTTCTTCAAACATCAAGCAAAACATGGTTTTTACAGGCACAACAGACAGATATTTTATTTCATTTTCTTAGCATTCAGTTCTATGCAGTTTGAATTTGTTGAAAAAGTTAAACTTTTGTGGATTTTGAGCCACGGGTTTAACAATCTTATTGATAAACTGTTTTTAGCTCTTCTGTGAACTCTCCAGGGGCTGTTTTTCAAGAAAATATTTGTAGAACATTAATTTGCAAAGATACAAAATACGAACTAAATGTGCTAAATCCTCCATTGTGCAATAGATTTCTGTTTGAATTTTTAGTAAGAAATAAAATTTTACTCCAAACAGCCTAAATTTGGGAAATTCTTTTTTGGGACACTCCGTAATTCTATAAATTCTTTCACAAGTAGTATGTGGTAGATGCTATCTGAAAGTGATGATCTTACTTTCTATAAATTCACAAAAGCGGTCAAAACTTTGTTGGCGATGTTATCTTGATAAGAATATTAGGGTTAGGGAAGTGGAATATGTTTTCTGGAAGATGTTTTTGTAGAACTTGCTGGTCCTTTTGCAATCAAAATTTGGACAAAAGTGGAAGTTCTCTCATACTTTATTAGTTATGATGCATTATTTGACAGTTATATTATTAGGGCATGCAACATTGCTGTTTGTACTTTGAAGGAAGAAACTTTGCGCGAAGAAAGTTTCATGCTTCATTGTTCAGAGGCAAATCTGCAAACCTTTTTCTGCAAAACATTTTGCTGTGAATTTACCACCAGATATTTACAATTTGCAAACGCTGATTCTTGTAAATTGTCGTGGTACAGGTTCAAACAATAGCTTAAGCCTAAAAAATGATTTTTAATGCCCTGGCAGAGAAAGTAAGGCTTGAAGCAATAACCCTTCAATTATGGTTGTTCTTGTATCTAAAGTCCTCAAAAATACTTGCATCACTGTATTCGTTGACTTTAATTAATTCCAAAAAACTTGCCACAAAAGTTTGTTCCTAGAAGGGTTCTTCCTCTGGTAATAAAATAAGAATGGCAAGGCTTGTTCTGGAGCCATATTTTCAAAATATTTTTAGATTCATATATTCTTGTTGGCATGAATTTCTTTCTGGCATTATCAATTCTGTGAATCATTTGAATTGACAAATAGATAAATCTAATGATAATTCTGTTAAATTTTGTGGTATTCAAAAGAGGTAGGAGAAATGATTTTGTTCCTGCAAGGTAAAGACATGAATGCAATATTTCTTGCAAGAATAGGGTTTGTGGTTTCAGGTTTAGTCCTGGTTTTAAAACATTTTGACTGAAATTCCCTGTGAAATAATTTATGATATCATAGCATTTTCTGCAAATATTGCTCTCAAAAGCAGATAGCTCACCAAACCTCAGAATTTCATCAAAGCCACAGCTAGAATGATTATCGATATTGCTAAGTTTAATTTGGTTATTGCCAAGGCATCAAGAGAAAATTTAAAAATTTTGATAAGGGAAATTTATGTCCCTACCCCAAGATCCACAGGGTAGCTTATACCAAACAAAAACAGTTTATAATTTCTATTCGGAAATGCTCCAACCACCATAGAATCATCATGAAACATATTGCGCTGTGCCCTTTTGTCAGTTAGAGTATTTTTGACAGAAGTTATCAAATTGTTTTATTATCCATACGTTATAATTTGCCTGATAACCAGACCTGATTTCAAAGGAAATCGGGTCTGGTTATCAGGCTATGTTACCACATGCTGCACAGCTATTTGAATGCACACAAAGCTCTGGAGATTTGATAGTTTGTAATAAAGTAACATTTGGGATTTTTTCTTCTTCAAGGATCCATTTGGGAATCAACTTCCAATGGGAATGATGGAAGCAGGAATAGCACCACAGAACCCAATGGCACCTCATATGGGAGCCCAGACACCGGAATTTCCTCCGCAATACCCTCAGTTTCAAAACAGGCCAGATTTTGGTCGCAGTCAATTTTATGGTCCTGGTCCTGGTCCGGTTCCTGGTCCTGTTCCTGGTCCGGTTCCTGGTCCTGAAGCAGGGTTCAGAAGTAATGGCATGAGACCAGAAGGATTTACTCAGCCTTTCTCTCAATCGCCAAGCCCACAGGTACAGTTGCCTTAAAAATTGGAATTTTAATTATGTGAAACTTGTTTTGGGTAAAATCTATCCTGTTTACACAGAGCAAAAATAACGAGGTTGATCTAACAATCCCGAAAAGTGTTGACACTTGATTGCAGTCATGGTCTTGTTAAATTTGATCCTACTTCAGAAGTGAAATGTGATTCTGATTAGGTGATTAGGAATGATTACTGTATCTCATTGAAAATTGCCATGTAAAGACTTGATCCAATAATCACGCTCAGTAGATACTCGCATCATTGTGCAAGACCCAGCAATTTTTGTCAATTGCTTTGAAGATACAGCTGACCTGAAGCGAAAATTTTCATTGGTGCAAATGAACAGCACTGTAAAATAATAAAGAATTCTGTTGACATTTTTTAAATATCTCATCTTGTTTTCAAGTTATCCACTGTTTGAAAGTATCAGCTGATGAGGTCATTTTGTTTGCAAATTACTGCAATAATATATGGAAATATTTAGCCTATAATAACTGTTTCTGAGGGAAATAACAGAAAATATTAACCCGAAGCCATCAGTACAAAACCGAGCTTGTGAGGTTTTGGACAGAGGCTGAGGGTTAATATTTTCGGCATTGCCCAAAGAAAACAGTTATTATATAGTTTATTACCCTATGGTCAGGGCTGGGTGAATGCCTTTCATTTTGTAACAAAGTAAAATGGAAGCTGAGTTGTTACATAATGAGTGGGCATTACCGGATGATAATGCCCTATCAGTACGTCGCTTTCAAACATTTTCAGCCAATCAGACTGTATAACAGAGTTGCTGCCCTGACGATAGGGTAATAAAGCTGTATCTTATTTTTGAAAGCTTGCATTTGTAAACATTTTCAGCCAAGCTGAATAAATGTAATGTGTGCTGTTTCATGACTTTGTATTATGTTTAGAATGCATGTTGATTGAAAAAGCGTTTTTTGGTTGGATTTCCCTTTGGGAACATGGTCAACCTTGTATAGGTCTCAGCAGATTAAATTTTGCCAAATTCAAGCATAATTTTAGGGATACCGTGAACCCAATGTGTCCAACGAACGACCGCATTGAGGATACGGAACTCTTTTTGTTGCTTTGCCCTTCATAATGACACTTTACGACGAGATCTTCTCGCTGGAGTTTCAAATTTATTACGACCATTTGCCCAAATCAACAGGCTCTCAAACAACATTCTNAAGCTGAATAAATGTAATGTGTGCTGTTTCATGACTTTGTATTATGTTTAGAATGCATGTTGATTGAAAAAGCGTTTTTTGGTTGGATTTCCCTTTGGGAACATGGTCAACCTTGTATAGGTCTCAGCAGATTAAATTTTGCCAAATTCAAGCATAATTTTAGGGATACCGTGAACCCAATGTGTCCAACGAACGACCGCATTGAGGATACGGAACTCTTTTTGTTGCTTTGCCCTTCATAATGACACTTTACGACGAGATCTTCTCGCTGGAGTTTCAAATTTATTACGACCATTTGCCCAAATCAACAGGCTCTCAAACAACATTCTGATACAACTTTTATTGTATGGTGATAAAGACGTTTCTTTTTCAAATGAAGCTGACAAAAATATACTCAAATTGACACTAAATTTTATCCATAGAACTGGTTGGATCAGTTAAGATAATTTCAGACTTTGGTACACGTACACACCACATAGACACAGTGGCGGACACTTTGCCAAATATTGGGGGGGCGAAGCTATTGTTTCGGTTAAAAAGCATTGTTTGTTTCTATTGTTTTCAAACAAAATATCGTTGTTCTAGCCAACATTGGGGGGGCGATCGCACCCCCTCGCCCCCCAGGTGTCCGCCACCACATAGACACTAAGTCCTATTCTTCTTTATTTTTTTATTCAAATGTTTGTAAGTCTGATTCACATTGGATGTAAGGTGTGCATAGTGTGAATGACAACTCATCCACACAAACTCAAATTTTCAAATCCATATTATTGCAAACTATGAACCCTGACCTGACAGAAGAGGCACAGTGTTTTTGAGTGGTGGCGACTCTGGAGGGGGAACAGTGGCAGCAGCAGTTGTTGCGGTGGTGTTCTCTCAGCGCGGGTTTCTGCTGTTCAGCAGTGCTGGCCCAATTTCAAGTGTGAAACAGATCCCACTATATATCCGTATTCAATTGTTATGTGTAGCTCTTTGTAATTGTATATTGAATAGCATTTACTTGCATGATGTTTTTATGGAATGGTTAGGGAGCTGTCATTGTATTTTGCTCCCCCTGGGGTTGTCCTCATCCTCGTAGTGTTNCTCAAATTTTCAAATCCATATTATTGCAAACTATGAACCCTGACCTGACAGAAGAGGCACAGTGTTTTTGAGTGGTGGCGACTCTGGAGGGGGAACAGTGGCAGCAGCAGTTGTTGCGGTGGTGTTCTCTCAGCGCGGGTTTCTGCTGTTCAGCAGTGCTGGCCCAATTTCAAGTGTGAAACAGATCCCACTATATATCCGTATTCAATTGTTATGTGTAGCTCTTTGTAATTGTATATTGAATAGCATTTACTTGCATGATGTTTTTATGGAATGGTTAGGGAGCTGTCATTGTATTTTGCTCCCCCTGGGGTTGTCCTCATCCTCGTAGTGTTGTGCAGTAGCTAAAAGAAAACCTTAGATACTTTTCTTTCCTTTTTGCAAGCAAAATGACTTCATCAGCCAATCCTACAAAGTAGTGGATAACTTGAAAATGAAACCAAGATATGGAAAAGTTTTATACAAAGAAAAGCTTTTATCAATTAACAGTGCTGTTCATTTGTGTTGATAAAAATCTTTGCTTCAGAGCATGATTGCAGTCCTAGTGGATTGTGGTCTCAATCCCATTATTTTTCTCTGTGTGAACAGGGTATGTCTAAGTTATGAGGTCAAGTCCCTATGAGATGTTTATAACTTTTAGATGCACTACTATTCATTTGCAATTGCTAGACCCTGAAATGAGAGGCTCAGTCAAGCATCGAGCGCGAGCGCCTCCACACTCGCCTCAAAAATTCTACTGGCTCAAATTGGAGCGCCTTGCTGATCAAAAGATGTTTCGTTTTAATGATCTGTAATTATGATTTGTGAATTTATTTGACATGACAAATTTAGCCCAGATCTTTCTATTATCTCTGTAAAGCACAGCAAAGTGTCTTTCATTCTCTTCGTTGGAATCGTAAAATTATCATGCCTCGCCTCTACGTTGATTGACACTGTGTTTGCTCAGTGCACATGTTGAGGAAATGAAATGGCTGCAAGCTCTACCGGTACTGACTTGGGGAAATGGCACCATGATTGGTCCTGAAGTTAAAATTGTTATCGAAGGCAGCATGTTATGAAACTTTGGTGAAAACCTTGCAGGAGGAATTCTAGGTAGGGTCAAACTGATTTGATTTCAGCTGCATTTTTCAGAAAAACAATAAGTGTAGCTCATTTTCCCAGAACTCACCATTTGGTTTCCCACATAAGAGACAAATAATCTGGGAGCTTTATGAAGTACCTAAGTGAAGTGAGAAGCTTGATCAACCAAATACCTAACTTTTGCTCATTTCAGGGCCTGGAAATTGCAGGGAAAGTGCTGATTTTGATGCATAAAGTTGAAATAAACATGCACTTTGATTCAGGGCATTGTTTACCAAAATCACAGCACAGCAGAATGCACAATGAAGTAGAAAAGTTCTCATTTTCATTAGTTTCTTTTATGGAACATGAATTTGCTTAATTGTTGACTTTATCTATTCTTTGTTGACGCTGCTGGTAACAAAATGCAAACATTGCAGGTATAGATTGTTCTGAGAGCACCAATTGTATTTTTTGGACTATCTCTGGATAGTAACAAAAAATGATACCCAATTGGCCCTTACTTTACCAGCACTTGTTTGCCTTGTTTTTGATCCCCCCAGTAGGAAGGGCTGATGTTCGGTATTATCTACGAGGGCTTTATCATAGACTTCACAACAATAGTGCCAATAAGGGTGAGTATAAAAAGGGCTGGTCTTAAATTTGAGTTGGTGGCACAAGGGCTAACAAGGTAGAATGCTTTCTAGAATGGTTTGCTGATGAAAAATTGTTTGCATGAGGACAGTAACTCTATAGTTGCTTTGAAATGTGAAGAGACCTTTACATTCAATCATTGCTTTGTATTTCTTTTTAGACACCAACGCCAGGGCCAATGGAACAAAGGCCACCAAATATGTACAGTCCTGTTGGACCAGGTTTTCCTGTCAATCAACCAAAAGGTATGTAATGCTGTTAATGCTGATGACATTGTGCACACCAGAAATGATAAAAATATTTGCTGAGACTGGACATACCATACAGGCCTTGTTCACATTAACATGGTTTTTCTGCCCAAGAATTCTTGTTTAAAAAATTTACAGTCTTTCATATGGCTCAAAAATTCTTATTATTATGTAAAGATTTCTTCTCATGTTAGTGTGTGCAAGTCCTGTAATTTTAAGCTACTTCCTGCAAGTTTTTATGTATTTTAAGCAGAAATGTGTGAAATTCCTGTCTAGTTTCCACATCACACACCAATGTTCCAAAATTTTCACACCATAGATTATTATTGCATTGCAAAGATATTTGGTGTGAAGCACAATGATTCCAAATTCCTACAGGCTGTGATATTGCATGTCATTTTTTCTAATCAATTTGCAATGATGTTTCATATGTAGTAATTATGCTGAAATTAAATCTTTAGTGTACTAAAACTGTTCTTTAGATAGCATATTTGATACAGATCTTTCATACCGGGTGCGCCAAAATAAACTATGCACGTTTGGCAGGTCACAATAAATCGTAAACTGGACCGATTTTGAAGATCTCTGGCTTAATCGTTAGCAGAAAGCCTGAATTAGATACTGGGATTTTTCGCAAATTTTTTTCATTTTCAGTTTTTAGAGCTAGTAGCGACTTTCCTAAAATTTTAGTTTTCGAAAACACTGAAAACGCTTAAAAAACATCGATCAAGTTTTCTAAAGAATCCACATGATTGGACAAAGAGAGAACTTGTTCGTGGTGATTTGCGATT
>REGL01000522.1:14621-39375 GCA_004194395.1 Aurelia aurita complex sp. Pacific | reverse complement strand
GCTGCGGTCCGAGCTGCGGCAGCAAGTAGCAGACCAGGAAGAGACTTTCCACCTGGAACAGGCTACCCTAACACATACCAGTATGGTGCTGGGGCAAGAGGATTCATGTCCCCAGAGATGATGGGTTCCCCTTTCAGCAATACAGGAAATGGTATACAGTCACCTTCAGGAAAAGATATACCTTCAGCATCTCCTCTTGGGCCTAACATACCAAGACAGACAGCAAATTTCACAGATTCCCCAATGAGTCAAGGAAGAGCAAGTGCAAACTCTTTATCATTTTCACCCAGTGTGGAACAAAGTGGTTTTGGCAGTCCTGGTTTTAGCAACCAATCAAAGGCACAAGGTGCATCACCAGGAGCATCAAAAATATCCCCACAGAGTGAAACAAAACCAAGTATATCACCTCAAAGTACAACCAGTAATAGTGGGGAAGTAAGCATCAAGCAAGAGCCCAACTTGATGCCAAACTGCTCACAAGAACGAGCTGAAAAAGGTGAGTTTTAGTATTTAAAACTGTCGATCAAGAAATTATATGTGTTGTGTGCTGCGTTTTTCTGCCAGTTTTCAGTTTTATATTTGATTTCATTCATTAGAAAAGTTTCAACATGTGGAAGTGCCACACAAAACTCCCATTATACCAGAAGGAAGATTCACTGTGGCTACTTTTGTCACTTTTTTTAATGGTCACTTTTTTAAACTTATGTACCAAACTCTAAGAAACTGATGAGCCTGAATTTTTTCCACTTCGGTATATGTTCTATATTTTAGAGCAAAAACTTGTGAAATGAAAAACTGATTGATTGAAATTTTATAGGAAAAAATAGAACCCTTGTCTCAATGGGAGGTAATTGGAAGCAAATTTCGGATTTGTTATTGGTCTCTGAAAGAACGCTAAGGATATGGAGAGCAAATTTGGACTTCAGTGTGTCTGTTTTAGGTGTTGTAGCGTTGAATGTGTTGTGGCGTTGAAGGTGTTGTGGCGCAGTGGTGTAATCCTTTGACTTTGCAGCCAGAACAGTCAGGCGGACAGGGCTTGATACCCGGTAGGGTCCCACCACTTGAGCGTCATGACAAGGGGTCGCGGACTCAATTAGCTTTTAGCTACTTCTGCGATCCCAGCGCTTGGCGCTAAAAACCGCAACTTCACCTTCACTTCACCTTCGTCTGTCAACAAAATCAATACAGGATCAACAACTGATCATAAACCGTAGTCAGCAAATGTAATATTTTTTGCTGCTTTGGCGCGTGCTTGTCAAAAAAGCTTGTGGCTCTAGTTAAGGCTTTCACATCTGTTAGGAATATGAGTTGACAGTTAAATCCATTTGAAGCGATCAGAAGAGGTTATTTCAAACCAAAATAGGTTATCTAAAAGGTGATGTCAAATGAACAATCTGTTTAGTGAATACGAGTTGTGGAAAAAATATTTGCCTCCTTGCGAAGGAAAGTCAAACCAGAAGTCTTCCTTCCATTGTTTTATCAATTTTCTATAGCCCCGGATTTGAGTTGAATTGCAATACTGTGTACAGTGTAGTTGATAAGCCACTAGGAACTGGAATTACTCTTAAAAGCTTCCTTAGACCACAAAACTGTAAATGAAAACATCCAAGCATTGATTTTTCTTTTATTCTTTCCTTCATTTATTCTTTCCTGTTCTCTTCATATTTTCAACCTTTATTTTCTTTGTTGTCCGATCTTCTTTCCATCCTTTGTTCTTTCTCCTCTCCTTTTTCCTACTTTTTTCCCTTTAATTTTTTCCGCTTTCTCTCTTTCCTCCCCTTTTCTTCCTTCCAGACAAACAAGCTTCCTGCGAAGCTGCTTCACGACTTCGCACACTTTTTCCACCTCTGGTGAATACAGATGTTAATGGTCCCTTGCCTCTGGAAAATATGTCTTGTTGTTTATCACTTTGTAATATGGGATTTTTTCATTCTCAGATGATGCTGTAGACGAAATAGACGAGAACACTCTCAATGATGCCGAGGAGATAATCAGTAATGCTAGTGAGAAAGCTGAGAAACAAGTTGTGAAAATCAAGAAAGAAGTTGACATAGATGAACCAAAACTTATGACAACTGAACCACTTGATGAAGGTCAGTCTTTAGGCTTTATGTGCTTCTGTTACCTTCTAAAAGCTGACAATGCTTCGTTGATACAAATGCTTGAGCAACTGATTCCATCATGCATGATACCATGTCTGCAAAATTTGAAAGTTTTTTTTTATATATCGCAGTTAAAACTAAAACTCAACAAAATACAATATTCTGTGCCGTCCATAGGAGAAATAGACATGACATCATCTGTTTCTGGCTATGAACGGCACTTAAAAATTTCTTTAACAACAATCTTATCAAGCACTTTGTGTACCATGGCACCATTCCATTTTGACAGGCGCTAGCATGCGCCAGCTTTTTTCAGGCGAATTGTTGTAAAAAAGTATGCAAGTTTCTGTATAAAAGGAGAAAGAGATATTTGGAAATGAAATAACGATCATTTAAAGACAAATGACGGAGATATAAGGTGATTTAAATCAGGGGCCTGGGCAATCTAAATATAACCTATTGAATTCCATTGTATTTGATGATATCGAGAGATTAACAAATCAATTAAACAAATGAAAGCACTAAGCCATCTTTTGTTCTATTTTTAAACTAGGCGCTATATATCCGTCATTTGTCTTTAATCATATCACGGTAAATCTAATTCTTGAAAGATAAGGAGGTGACGGTTAGGGAACAGGTACTGAGCACAGATAGTTGATTGAATGAAAGTTGTAAAAAGATAGAATGTCTTGTTGAGAAAGATCTCCTTTAAAAACAGTAAACGAATTTAATTTTGTCAAGAATCTCTAATTGAACATTGTGTTCAGTTCCCCATCAACCGTATATACACCTTGCTGAGTATGACTACATGAATACCTGTGCCTCTGAAATGTTGCTGAAAGGTTGCAATGATTTACTAACCCGGTCACCCAATAAAGACTTTATGAGCTAGATCACACATAGTTTCCTGAAAGCAAATGTTATGAACACAAACAAGGTATCAGCATGTAGCTGAAAGGCTCAGATATCTTTTGAGATGTTGCATGTTTAGTTTAAGTTATGGCTCCTGTCCGAAAAAGTAATTTCAAAAATAGGGCAATTCGTTCATTTCTCAGACAGCTCCCTCCTTTCCAGTCCATGTTTTGGAAGATATGAACAAAGTCAAATTCTAAATTTGCTCTAGAGCACGAGATTTGAATTGGGAACAGAGTTTAAACATTTTGCAAACAAAAAATGTCCCCAGGTGACTTCAGATGCATTGCTATATTGAGTTTTCACCAAATGTTGACTGGAAAATAATGGGCATTATTTCATTTAAAATGAGGAATGCGAGATCAAAAATTTTCTTTGAATCTGGTTTTAAAATGGTAATTATTGCTTAAAATGACCATGCAGCATCTCAGAATATGGCTCATTTAACCATAGCTTTCGATTTCAGAGAGCTAGCTATGATCTAGCTTGTTAAGTTTTTTCAGGTCACCCGGTATACGCTGATATCCTTACAATCGCAGAAGATGAATAGTGCAGATGTGTTAAAATTACGTTTTACAGAGTCCTGCCAATATTTGAAACGAGAACAAGTTTTGTGGACATTATTCCTTAAATGTATGCTTTTATTTCTTCAATATTTTTTAATGTGTATCTTAACAGAAAAATCACAAGACATACCAGAGAAAAACCTGCTTAGTGCACCAGGCAACAAGTCATCAGCACCCCCTACGCCACTGTCAGTCATATCAGGAGTATCACCAGCATCTTCACCGTTCCCAGAGGATCTGGAAATGGCGAGCATCAGCCCATCCTGGCCAAATACGCCCACATCACCGGTAAGCTCACCCACTACTGCTCCACAAGCACTAAGTGCTGAAAGCCTAGGAGAAATGATTTATAGAAAATATATATATGTGCGTGCCTCATTTTGTGACATGAGAGATGATCGAGTTTTAATTATATTCAAACGGAAATTAGGACGAACTTTGGTCCAGATTCTATCCATATTCTATCCACATGATTTTGTCCACATTATTTGGCCCACATTATTTGATCCACATTATAGTTCTATAGTGTTTATTTTCTACAGCAGTTGACGTTATTTTCAGATAGAAATCATCATTTGTTTTTGCAATTGATTTTATGCGTTAGGAAGGAGTGCAAAGCAGAACATCTTCCAACGGTTTGGGCACAAAAAATAACGTCTTGAGGTCTCTCCAAAAAACGTCCAACTTTTAATTAGATTTCTCTTTGATATCATTGGTGATACACCTATTATCGCTGCATTTTATGTCGGCCAAAAAGGGCATGTTGTAAAAACCAGACCCTAAGACCCTGGGACCCCTGAGACCCCTAGCACCTTTAAGTACTAGAAATGAAAGGACCCTTAACACCAGAGCGTCATAATGAGGAAGTTGTGCATTATTGACTTCCCCTCTTCCATCCCATGAACTTCCACTCTTTCAAACCAAAGCCAAGAATGATGCAAAGAGTTTATACCATGAAGAAGTACTATTTTGACTATCTCCTATTGTGTTATTTTAAAGACTTTTTGCATGAATAAAGGCATCCTGACGTTGGTTTGAACGGACGAAAGTTCGTAGGATGAAAGATGGGAAGCTCATACAACACGCAGCCTCGTGTTTGACAGCTTGATGACATTGATCTATTGTTTGTCTGTGGTGATGTCCCTCTGGTGTTAAGGGTCCTTTTCATTTTTAGTACTTAAAGGTCCTAGGGGTCTCAGGGGTCCTAGGGTCTTAGGGTCCGGTTTTTACAACATGCCGCCAAAAAGGTGAATATGGGCAGTCTTGTGAGTTATTCCATCTTCTTGCTTTTCAGTCAGCAAAGCGATTATTGCAATCCCAATCACCTGCTAGATTTGACCAGGTATGCCTCCTTCATTTTTTTCTTTCAAGTGGTAAATATTCATCTGTTGAGTGAGCCAGAAAAAAGTTTCCACTTTTGAAAATTCATAACACCAATTCATTGTGCTTGATAGATTGGAATGAGATGATTTCTTTTTTCTATTCATAACAAATTACAACTAGTTGCAACTAGTAATTAAGCAAATCCTTGGAGGGTATTTTGGCTATACTTCAAGGACGAATTCCACGAAGAGCAAAAATCTATGGCAAATCCGCAGCCTTGATATAGAAAATAAGATAAAAAAGACAAACAAACAAACAAAAAACTTTAAGTCTATCTCAAGTTAGACGTCATAAATTTTCGAAAAGAACCAATTAAATTTGCTCCCTCAAGTTACCAAGTTTGAGTGAATTCTTGAGGCTCGGCTGTATTCTTGCCCAACAATCTTCATTGGAGCCTCTAAAATTATCACATGCGGTGAAAATCAACGTCTTTAGTAGCAGCTCTCAAATATCCTCCAAAATAGAATCCTTATTCAGATAAATGACGTCAACACGGAGGAAACCACAAGGCGGCAAGAATTAATCCCGTGACTTATTATCCAAATAGTGAATTAAACAACAATGAACAGGTCGAAGGTTAATAGTGAATAGCAGCTGTGCATTTACAGAACAGATTGTCGAAATCTTTGAATAATTATTATTGGTATCGAATTTAGAGATTTCAGACTATGTTATGAATAATTATAACTAAAAATAAAATGATTAATATTTGATGACCTAAGGAGAAATTACTGAATGGCAAAAGAGATTTAATGTTATATGATATTAAGCTTCCTGGAAGGATCAGTATGTTTCATTGTGTCGCCGCCTATTAATCTACTTCCGCAATGGTTTAATTCTCAGAATTATGAATAGGAATATTTGGTTATTAGGTCAAGGCTTTTCCGAGTGGTCGCTTCCGCTACACTGCTAATTCTTGGAATTTAGATCAGCACTGTGAAGCCGCAAGTGAAGTCCATTTGCGTTTGATCTCTTCCGCCATAAGTCGAATTCCTAGAATTTTTAATACAGGTATGAATTAGGTAGCGACACTGCTAATTCGTGGAATTTAGAACAGCACTGGTTAGCTGCGAGTGGAGCCCATATGATCGCTTCCGTTATAAGTTGAATTCTAAGAAATGTAGACACATGTATGCATTAAAAGGTCTGTTCCAACCAAAATGCCTTGCTCACACCTTTGTTGGTCTTTTTGTCGTCATTTTCATGGGCCCGATTATGGTTAGGGCTAGAGGGTTAGGGCAAGTTCTTATTATAGTTAAGCATTTTAAAAGGTCCGATTTGTAAAGCCGGTTTCTTTAACTTTGACTTATAACCCTGTATGAATATGTTTACAGTGAAATAAAAAAATGAACACGAAAAGGCCAACCAAGAGATGGCACATTAGACTGATAATACGTTCGTAGGTTATCGCTATTGATAGGCTGATGGACGCTATAACTACAACTCATGAGCCATAATCCACCAGAAACGGACATGGCCTAAATCACCTGATATTTTTTCTCAATACCACTGACCCTAAAACGCCTTGCAAAACAAGCTATCAGTACTTAGATGAATGTTTTTCGAGCTATTAAAGCAAAAAACTCCTACCTATAAGTGATATTTTGGTTGTTTTGGGGTGCAAAAGATCTCATAAATTCGTTCGCTACTTTGAGATTTTGATTGTTGCAGCAGTTCAGTCGAACATGTCGCTCGAACGCGTTTGTTTGCATTTGGCGGGAAGTGTGCATTGAAGAAAAATCAGCCAGTCCCATCAAGTTTTTTCAAGTCTTGCATCCTGATTGGTTCCTGGCAGGAATTTTTTGCCGTTTTGAGAAGAGTTTGGCCATAAGGCCTTCAACTGGAGCGATATATCTTCTTTCGCTATATGCTCATGTTTGCTCTTGAAAACAATTTCTGGAATGCATAACGAGCGCGCTAGCTACCTAGATCTCAGAGAAACTCTTGCTGCTTTGTTTGTTTTGAATTACTTGTTGAGGGAATTTTCATTGTCGGCAATGGCTAATCGCTTTGGATTCAGGTGTCAGCAAGAGAAACTTGTGCTATTGTGTTACAATATCTGTCGTTGTTGGTTAAAGTAGCTCTAAGGTAGAATTGTACATAATTTACTCTCTTGTTTTAAGTCTACTAGGTTGTCGAACAATTACTTCGAAAGTTACTCGAGAATATACCGGGTGCGCCAAAATAAACTATGCACTTTTGGCAGGCCATAATAAATCGTAAACTGGACCAATTTTGAAGATTTATGACTTAATCTTTAGCAGAAAGCCTGAATTTGATACTGGAATTTTTTGCAAATTTTTTCGTTTTCAGTTTTTAGAGTTAGAAGCGAGTTTCTTAAAATTTTCGTTTTCGAAAACATTGAAAACGATCAAAAAACGTCAATCAAATTTTAAAAGACTCAACATGAATGAATAAAGAGAATACGTTTTTCAGGCTGATTTGGGGATTTAGTACAAACTCTCGTACAGCAGATTACAATTAATCAATTTCTAAATCCCAAATCATTACGAACAAGTTATCTCTTTGTCAATTTATGTCGAGTCTTTAGAAAACTTGATCAATGTTTTTTTATCTTTTTCAGTGTTTTCGAAAACTACAATTTTAAGAAACTCGCTTTTAGCTCTAGAAACTGAAAATGAAAAAATTTGCAAAAAATCCCAGTATCTAATTCAGGCTTTCTGCTAAAGATTAAGTCATGAATCTTCAAAATCGGTCCAGTGTACGATTTATTGTGGCCTGTCAAACGTGCATAGTTTATTTTGGCGCACCCGGTAGCATCGTCGGATTTGGCTATGAAAAGATGAAATTTATGTCAGCGCACCGTAAGCCTGATCTCCAAGTCAATGGAATTTTCCGAGGGGACAGAAACTCTAATGTTTACCAGAGAGCATGAGCGATCTTTTAATGATTAAGATTCCGCCTGCTCGGGAGATTCCACTGACTAGAAGTCAGCGTTTATGCGAAAAGCGTTGTGTGGAACGCACATCAAAAAGACTTAAAACTATTTTCCCATTGATTAGGAAATCAAACGTCATGAGTCCACATCAGCTTTTGCGAAATAGGCCTGTTAAGCAGGTTTTTGCTGGGAAATATTCCCATGACTGTTATGTTGCGGTGTTGTTTTAGCTTTCTGTGGGATGCTAGTTGATGTTGTTATGCGAATAGGCAACGAGAATTTGCTCAGGCGTTGAATCTCTGTAAAATTTTGAAATTAGTCGTGTGAAATGTTATTGCATTGCTCTTCAGGAGCATACCGTTCGAAGCCTTACTGTTCGAATCCTTATTGGTTGCTAACACGCGGATATCATCCAATTTCACTGTATTCAGCCAATCAAATCGCCCCTTTCGAACCCCTTGATACCCGGTCGCTCAAAGTTAATTCTTGAGCTCCCTCGGTCGGCAAATTGAAGTGGTTACTAATTTACAGTAATTGCTTGATTATTTTAGATAAATCGGTAGAAGGGATGCCCCTCCACAGTTGCTCGCATGCTTAGACAAATATCTCATTTGGAGCCGACATTGCATTTATTTTTCGGACGAATATTAACCTTCATTTAAACATCGATAAAATCGCTAAAGATATACCGGGTGTCCCAAAAATAATGTATACGGATTTGGTTGACTCTTGGGCTGTGAATTTAGCTTTAATTAATGGCTAATCACTCTCAAAGTGTTCCTCGACTTTAACTTGAACATAGATACCTCGTTTGTTGGTATTGGTGCTTTGAGAGCAGAAATATCAATCTTAAAAGCTCAACTTAGCCTCTGCCTGCAAACCAGAGCTTTAGCCTTTTGGCCTAAGCAATTTCTTAAGGCACTGCGTATAAATCAAAGATAACCTTGATAGAATTTGAACAACTATTAGATCTTGTGTAATTCTGTTTTCCAGAAGTCACCCCCAGTCACCCATTGGGAAGTTTCTTAATTCTTCAATAATTTTAGTTCTAAATAACCATGGTTATCAGGCTAAATTTCGATGTGCTTCAGAAATTTGCTTAGGCCAAAAGGCCAAAGCTCTGGTTTGCAAGAGGACGCAAATTTGAGCTTTTAAGATTGATACTTCTGCTCTCAAAGCATCAATACCAACAAAAGAGGAATCTATGTTCAAGTTAACTATCGAGGAACATTTTAAGAGTGATTAGCCATTGATTAAAGCTAAATTCACTTCACTGTAGTCAACCAAATCTGTATACATTTTTTTGGGGCACCCGGTAAAAGACGAATTTCTCTGCGATTTTGCATCTTGCCCTAAGCAGTAACTCAAACACTTTTACTTCGATTACTGTAAAAACCCGCACATAAGAACCTTCATCTGTTAAGAACCTACAGCCTGAAATAATATATTTTGTACCCAATAAGTAAGAACCGTTTCAGGCTGATATCTAAACTAGGTTCTTAATAAGGGTCTTATTCATTAATTGGGAAATGAATGCAACATTTTTGCCAATCAACCTCTTTTGTGAACTGCAAAACATTTCTTACAGAACTGTGATAGGCAGGGGCTGCAGGGATAAACAGGGTAAGATTGGGTTGAAATGGATACGGTCAAGAGTGCAAAGAGGTTTGGCTAAGATTTAGATTCACATATTTTCCCATATTAAGAACCTACACCCTGATTACTAGATGTGCCTCATTGCATAAGAACCTAAACAGGCTGAGTTCAAAATCTTCGGTTCTTATGTGTGGGTTTTTACTGTACATCTCAAAATCGAAGGCGATTTTCAGCTGTGGTTTTGAATATCACTCATCCTGTGTTTTTCGATAAGAGAGAAGCAAATTTTCCGGATTACGCGTCGATCAATCCTAATATAATATTGTACACGGTTGATCCCCCATCCTCAGATTTATAATCTCTGCAAAGACAAACTACATTCTGTGTTGTTACTCAAGAGTTTCACGCTATACGGCGATCATCAGACAACTGAAAAACCAGTAAAGACACATACAACCTTTTGTGATAGTCTCTGCAACTATAGATTTAATGGAGTTAATTTTTTTACAGCTTTCAAAACTGTATGATTTATCAGAAGATGAAGAAAGAAGAAATTTCCTCGACAAATATCTTGCATTTATGAGCGTAAATGGTGAGATTATTTACAGTTTCGCAAATTGTCTAATTTAGAGACATCTGTTTCTGTTATTGAATGTGATTGTACGATTGTGTTGTTTATTAACCGGACTCGAAGAATATGGAATGAACCTCAGGAATCTACAATCTTGGCCAAAATACTTGAGAAAAGTCATATAATTGCAGTACTTCAATTTTCGATTACGTGCCCTTGCTCCCCCGGAGTCAGGGGGATCAGAAAGTCCTAAATGTATGTTTTAGTTCACTAAAATGGTCCACTAAAATGGCCGAAAACGAAGACATGATACTTGCAGAGCCTGTTGGTCATGATGTCCCTTTAATACGAAGATATTCGTCAGTTACACCACGACAGAAACAGTTCAAATTTTTTAACAATGGTATTCGTTGCTGTTGATTGACGCTCCATTTCAATGCGATTAGCGATGGTAAGCGAAGGAGTTTCAACGATCGAGTTTAATAGCTATATATTTATACCCAAGATATGGGAGAATTGCTATGCATTCTGCTCGGCTTCCGAAACAAACAAACAAAGAACATCCGCTAGGCAGATCCGCTAGGTACATAACATATTTAGGGTACGGGTATGTGCCGCCCATATGGGTGGGTTTTTGGGCCAAAATTCTATAAACAAAGGTCCTTTTTCAGCAGATTTTCCATAAGCATGGGTGGAGTTTAGTTGAAATTCGCAAAAATGGTTAAAAACGGGCAGTTTTCAGCCAAAATTCATCATAAAAGTGGGCACCAAGGCAAGTTTCGATAATTAGAAGATGGTAGCTTTCTGAAACCGGGCGGCGGAACCCCATCCATCCACAAGAAATGTACCCCCCCCCGGGCCTTTTTCTGTCGTTATAAACTCACGAGTTCATCTTTCACTTGTACAAGGCGATAGTTTGCCTTACTGGTTTCTGGCAACGTTTTTGCGGCTTCGTTTGTTTTGAATTACTAGTAGAGAGAATTTTTTTTGTCTGCAATCGCTAGTCGCTTTGCATTCAGGTTTCAATTTGAGTCAACCGAGCTATTTTGGTGCGATATCTGCCCATGTTAACTTCAGTGACTTTTTCTGTTTTTATCACGATTGATGATAACAATCTTTGCAAATGCCATATCTTTTTAATCTTTGCAAATGCGAGATCATAGTATCGCTATCTTATCTATCCACGGAATTTAATTCCTCTGAGATATATTTATCTTGATTGATCAAACCGCGAAAGTTTACACTGAAAAGTTGCTGTGTTTTCCAGCCTCGAAAGTTAATATCTGTGATACCGGGTGACGGTGAGTCAGAAAAAAGGATCCCCGTTTGAAAGGTCACGGCTTCCTGGATATCAAGACAATGATATCGGCAAATATAAAGTTTAATGGTAGAAATGTTCAAATCTACTATAAAATTTACCTGACTGAAATCGGCCGCTCCATTCTGAAATTATGAGGGATTTTCTCAAGAAAGTCTCTTCAAAATACCTTCAAAGCGTGCCCAAAATCATGAAAAAGTTTCCCTCACATTTCTGCTTTACAATGACCTTACAGCAATGACTTGTGGACGCTTTAGCACGTGCTATCCTCTTGGGAGGATGAACAAGTCCTCCCCCTGGTATCGATGACCTATCCAGGGGAATTCCATTCTCCCAAGAGGACAAAATGCAGGAATTTATGCGAGTGTCTTCAATTTTAGGAAGGAAAATTTGCTCATTGTTTTCATTCGTTTTTGCAGATTTTTTGAAGGGGCTTTCTGCAGAAAATCACCCATATCGACGGGAAGGAATGACCCATTAAGGCCGGGTAAATTACTGAACCTAATTGAACATATTGGCAATAAAACAAGACATTTTTCAATATTATTGCTTTGATACTCATGGAGCAGTGGCCTTCCAAGCGGGAATCCTTTTTTCTGACTCACCCGGTAGTATCTGGTGATACTATCTCTCCATAAAATATTTCATAATTTCAAGTTCTCCAGCAGAAAGCTTTGAATTAGAGGTCCCTGAAGCCTTAATCCAACGTCCACAGATTCACCAGTCTGTTATTTAGTGTTGCTTATGAATTTAGACGAAAGGAACTCTCCTGCTGAACACTCGGCGTACTCCCCGCCTCTTTTTCAGATTCTGAAAATATTTGCCACATGAATAGTTAATAAGCAATCAAAAGCTAAGATGATGAGTTGCTATGAACATTATTGGACTTCAGCCTTTCAGATATGAGATTTTACCTGTATTTTCGGAAGGAGCCTTGAGATCATTCAATATCGCCAAATATTTTTTGTAAGAAATTTGAATCAGCCCATTGTATTCATAGTTAATTTTTTCGTTTCACTTGAACATTTCTGTTTTTGGTACTGAGAGTTTATTAACCCTATAGTTGTTGGACTATCTGACACGTCCTATTTTGGTTGGGGGGCAAAACAGCCCCCCCCCCTACCTAACTCTTGACTGAAAATAGATAGAGCAACCAAATTTGGTGTAATAATAGCCCCAGGCATGTATTTTATGAAAATGTAAAAATTAACCTGAAATTAAACGCCATTATTGCTTGCGTCAGTATTCTTTTTTGTGTGGTCAAGAAAAGTGGCAAAATCACTCAAAATCAGGAAAAGTGCGATAAAATTTAATTTGGAGCATAATTTCTATCCAAACATCAAAGTTATGATAGATTACATCAAAGAGCACTACCCTGCAAAATATCTTTGCAAAATATTGCAATTTTGCAACTTTTTTCGCGAAAATTAATATTTGAGAATTTGCGATTTTGACAGAGTCCGGTCCGGAAAATTGTCTCCCTCCCCTTCATTTGTCAAAATATTTTTATAAAACTTCTTGAGTCGTTGCATAATAAGTAGCAGCAAAAAGTCAGAAAGTTTCAGGACTGTAATTGTTCTCCTGGCAGAGTTATAACAAAAAGTCTACTAGAGGGGAGGCCAAATTTGCCCCCCTCCAACCAAAATAGGGTTGTTAAGTGAATGAACTAAGCTAAGTAGAGGTAATCTGTAATTAGTACAAAGAAAAACTCATACGCACGTTATTGTTCCTCTCATGGTTAAAAAAAATTGAAGTAGCGTGGTAGCAGCACTACTAGGAAGGTAGCCAAAATGCGTAAATTTCTCAGGAAGGAAAGAGGGGGAAAAGAAAATCAAACGTAAAAGGAGGAGGGGAGAAGAGAAGGAACAGGAAGGAACTAGGAAAAGAGACGAAGGAGGAAGTAAGGAACTCAGTTTCAGGAGGTTACAATCAGCAGTAGACTTAGTTTAGGTGTTTGCTGCATTCAAAATTTGCAAAATGATTGCTGTGTGGTTTTCACTCGATCTGAGATACGGGAATGATTCTTTGTCATTTAGAGGAAGCATACTTTGGAACACACTCGCTGACACAATAAAATCTGCAAAAAGCAACAGTCAATTTAAAAACAGCATTAAAGATTGGACGGGATCCAATTGCAATTGTATGATATATAGATAAAAGAGAACACTATAAATAGGTAACACCAGTTGGCCCTTATTAGTTTATAAACTATTCCTTTAGCCAACTTTAAATAAATGTATTATTATTATCTTTGGTAGATGTGTCATTAAGTGCTGGAAAATTCTAATTAAAGTTGTTCAACTTCAACTATAGGTTTCAAAGAAAGTTTAGGTGGTGCTTTGCTTGCTACCAGGAAGGAAAACATTATTTTGAGCACTGGATCCTCTAGCCAAACAATATCCACACATGTCAAAGTCATCGAATACAATAGGCTAATAACAGAATATTCAGACTCCTTCCCCGCGAGGATTTGTCTCCGTTGATTCTCTTTAATTTGTTTTCAATTTTTGTGGGTGGACCAATCTTTTAGTCCACCTCAACTCGTACATTGATATCACTTCGCCTTTCATAATGCTAAAATCTGTTGATAGACAATCGACGTGGACGAGAAGTGTTGAAACAAAAGGAGTATATGGTGAAGGTGAAGGTGAAGGCGAAGTTGCGTTTTTCAGCACCAAGCGCTGGGATCGCAGAAATAGAGCAGACCTAATCGAGTCCGCGACCCCTTGTCATGACACTCAAGTGTTGGGGTCCCACCGGGTATCGAACCCACTCCGCCTGACTGTTCTGGCTGCAAAGTCAGGGGATTACACCACTGCGCCACAACACCAGTATATGTGTAATGTATATGCATCTTTTTTACTGTAATACTTTTTTCCTGCAGGCACACCAGTCACCAAAGTCCCAATAGTTTGCAAACAACCCTTAGACCTGTATCGACTGTTCAGAGCTGTATTGGAACGAGGAGGGCTGCAGGAGGTAAAATATTTTGTCTTTTTTTTGCAAACTTAGCATCGAAACTTGGACACCATAATGAATTTATTAACAGTACAACAGGAAACTATTTTGTAGTAGCATTGTTAAGTTTCTTAAGGGAATACTGTTGCACGATCTCCGTGGAGGCGTGCTTAGTAGGCAAATATAAAAAGCTCTTCAAGGCGTGGAGAATCACAGGTCGATAGCAAGTACCTTTATGAAAGATAGGATCCCTCCCTCCCTTCCCCTCCCTGTTTTCAGAGATTCAGGTTACATGTATCAAATGAACGTACCAGCGATAGGAATAATGTGCTTTCCGTGTTTGTCTATTTGGCACACCAATATGCAATCTTGCTAGACTGACCTCACTAAAGTTATTTTCGGTTGAATGCAATGAATTAGAAATAACGGGAAATTAGGCATCAAAACTTTGTTAGGATGGCATGAGTTTCACTTAGTTTTGAAACTTGTGTTATTTCCCAGATTTCGCATCGCTCGAAAGGTATTTTATAGAATGCTAGCATTCTATAAATTGCGAAATTGTGAGTTATAGAAGGTTCCACATCATTAAAAATGTTGGTGTAAAATTCTATAACCTATTTCTTGGAATTGAATGGCTTTAAAGCAGGGGTGGAAAAAATAGCGGACCACAGCACCAGTGGTCCCAGAAAGTTTTTCAGGTCACCAGAAAGAAATAAGAGAGGAATGCAAAGAAGAAGGAAAAGGGATTCTAAAAGAAAAACGAGAAAAGGGGGAAATTAATTTTCAAACGCAATGTAAACTGCCCAATTTTCTCTTTGCATTTCAAACAAGTCTCTGGAAAATTTGACGTTGTTCAACCAAAGGAAGCCACTGTTTCTACCACTGTTTCTAGACAAAGGAAATTTTGAGTCACTGTTTATGACTGAAAGTAATCAGCTAAAAAAAGTAACCAAATGTGCCAAAGTACAATTTATAATTGTGACTACAATTACAAATTTATACTCAACATTCAAAATCTTGTCAATGTATTGCATATCATGACCTCTCACGAAGTGGACCTTTTTGGCACATTTGGTTCTCGCAGAAATGTTTTCAAGAGTTTTTTGGTCCCAGAAAGTTAAAATGTTTTTTCCACCCCTGCTTTAAAGAAACTTTGGCTACTCTCTATGATTCTACCGTTGGACTTTTCAGAATTTTAAAATATTTTCGGAATTACGAGGTGTTTCCTCACTGTTTAAGAGATCAAGAGATATTTCTAGAAATACTGAAAACCGTCGTGATTTCTAAACCTTTTGAGGAAACATTGAATGATTTTCGAGAAAACCATAATTGACGAATGTGTACAATATGTTATGAAACACAAGTCTTTTACTCTTCTAACTTCAGGTTTAGGCATTTTTATGACATCACATCGTATCGTGGCATTTTCAAAAATTTTCATTTTAAAGTTACTCAGGAGTACTGAGTAAACGGGGGGGGGGGGAGAATAATCGGGAGGTTGGAAAGGGCTCGATATGATAATAATTAGGGGTCGGGGAGGGGGGTTGGAAACAATAAAAATAGTTGTTTTCTTAGTTAAACACGTGTATCAAAAATTATGTCCACTATATCAATTTAATTTTTCAAGAATTAATAAGGGGGGCTGGAATAAAAGTGGGGAAGGGTTGTAAAATTATTCAGAAATTAATAAGCAGGGGGGGGGGCGATTATTCGGTACTCAAGAATACAAAATTCTATTTCTACCAGTTTGCTGAGAACATTTTCTTGAGAAAGATTGATTGAGCCCAGTACTATTTCTACTGTGTATATTTTTAGGTCTTGAAACGAAAGCAATTCAGAGAAGTTCTGAAGTCAATCGATCTTTCATCAACAAGCGCTTCATTAGCATACACAGTGAAAAACCAATATGTAAAGTATCTTCAACAATTCGAGCAGAAAAACAAAGAGTCATTCATCAAAGCGTGGCGACAAGATGCCCTCAGCAAAGCGATGGAGAAATCAGTCCCAACAATCGCTTTAAACGATACTTTACCATCCTCTGTGAAGGATTTCAATCAAGCGGCACAACAGATGAACAAGATGCAACAAATGACATCACCCGGCATTGGCCCAGATTCAGGGCTACGTGATTGGCAGATGCCTGTTGCTGATGGAGCCAATCAGAATCCATTCCAGATGAACAATCAAATGCAAATGGCGATGAGTCAAAACAACGCTATGAGCAGCGCGGTAGGGTCGTCCTTCAACCAAACAAGACCATCCTACCCCGGTCGTACGTCGTACGCAAACACGCCCGACATGAACGCAGGTTATCCAATGAACTCGTACATGCGATTCCAACGACCCGGCTTCCAACGAAATCAAAACCAAGGGTATGGTAATGCCCAATCATTCCCTGGCCCAATGCCACAAAACCCAATGCAGAACCCCCTCTCACCATCATGGCCTCGAAACTTTCCCGGACCAAGACAAGTTTCCGGCCCCCCTGAACTATACCCAGAAGGCCTGCAGAGATCGCCATGGAACCAGCAACAGGGTAGTATGAACAGAGGACAACACCCACAAGCGTACATGAGTAAAGAGCAGCGACTGGCAAACAAGCTGAAAGGTTACCCTTCAAACATGAAAGAGCAAAGCTCGCCATGGCCTACAAACAAAGGGCCTAATATTCCGTTAAAGCCAAAGCGATCATCCACACCTATTTCAAGTGATCATCACGGTCAGTCGCAAAAGTCGTCCATCCATCCTGCGTTGAAACGAGAGCCTCTTGTCTTCCCTCCAGACTCGGTTGAAAACACGAAGCCAGTTTTGAATAAGAGGCAGAAACTAACGTCGAAAGAACTTGGTATGTTATATTCTTGTCTTTTGTTTCATATCATTGATAGACAGTACTATTTGAATTACACGCGGCGTGTGACACATTGTTGTGATGGTTTTGACCAAGTAGGCAAATGTTAAATGACTTCTTTAATGATAGTACTGTGTGTCCTAAACAGGAAACAGATTTGATCGGGCTGAGCGATGATGATGTTAGCTTGAATCAATCAGAAATTATCTTTGAAACATACCTCAAATTTTTGGATACACCGGATAAGCAAGAAAAAGTTCCCGCTTTCGAAAATGCAAAGCACCAAGCGCGCTTAGCAGATTTGGTGATTCAAATTCTACTTCAAAGGTGGAAGACTGCAGTATTTTTGTGACATTTCTCGTATATCCATGAGCACGAAACATATATATAAATTCGCCTTTACAAAGCATTTCTTGATTGCAAATTGCCTGAAAAGGGCCTAAAATACTTGATCAAATCGCAGATTTTGATGATTCAGATTTTAGTTAAATGCTGAAAGACTGCAGTATTTTTGTGACATTTCTCGAATATCCATGAGCCCGGCAAATATAGGTAAATTTCACCTTAACAAAAAATTTCTTGATTGCAAATTGCCTGAAAAAGGGCCAAAAATACTTGATCAAAATCGTAAGGAATCTCCTCACACAGAAAGATACTCTATGGCTTTTCACTTGTTATGAGTTATGAAAAATACATTTTCAGACAACCATTGAAATTGTTTAATCCCATGGTAGTAATTGTGAAAACGATATCTCTCACCAGTGAAAAATTGTACTTTCTTTTTTGTTGAATGAGAACAATTTATCGATGATTCGATCGAGTGTTTTTGGCCTTTTTCACGTACTACACAACAATGAACTTTTCTTCAAGTCGAATTTACCAATTTGCCAGTGCTCATAAAAATGCGAGAAACATTAATTACAAGAATAATTCAATCCCTTGGCTATCAAACGGAATTCGAATCATTCCAACCCATTAACCCTTAGCATGCTGCAGGCGAGATATCTCGACACATTAATCCCCTTTGTTCCGACTGCGGGCGAGATATCTCGACATTTCAGGCAGGCCAACGAAATCTTCGGTTATTGCGGGAGCACGCGAACAAACATAAACATACGGGAACTTTTTTTTCAGCGTACAAAACAAGCTCCACTTTGATGTCAAAAAAGTTAGGCCTTCCTATTGCCGTTTTTTCATAGCATCGCTTCCAACGTTTTTATACATTTACCAAGAATCAGCTGACACGCCATTAACCTTTTGAGATGTATGAAGGTGAAGAATGAAGACAGCGACGATGAACATTTTTACGGCTTCGGATTTGTAGAAACTCGTGTCTTGTGTTGATCTTTGGTACCATTTTGAAGCCCGTTCTCTTCTCTTTTGACATAGCCTCTTTCTGATATGATTGGCCCTCAATTGAGGCCACACCGACTTTCAAAATGGCGAGGGGTCAGCAAGAGCGCCGCTCTTCGCCACGGAGGAAACCAGAGCAATTTCAGAAATATTTATGATCTCATTACTCACAAAATACTGGGAAACTTACCGTTTGTATCACAAAGATTTATTCACATATTTGTTCTCCAAAATTTGCTTTATAATCTTGCAATACTTCACTTTTTTGTCAAACATCGATTTGACCCAAAACAATTTGACAAAAGTTGTTCAGTGATTCAATGCGGGATTTTTCGAAAATGCTCAGCTGGAAAGGTTGGGCAATCAACAAAGCGACCAGCATGCTAAGGGTTAAGTATTCTAAGTGCTATAAATGTTCAAAAGTAGAAGTAGGAACTCTTTCTGGCTCAGCCGGCCATTTTTTCCGGCGATACATTTTATCTGAAGCACTCGGTGCGAATATTTGGTTAACATTGGGTCAACTAGATACGAATATAACTCATTTCAGGTGAAAGATGTTGGATCGACAAGTTGTAGAAAAAAGATTCGTTTACGATTTTTTGAAACTGACGGAAACATTTCGTAAGAAGTTCGTTGTCCGAAACATTTCCGTCCAAAATTTTTGGATGTTAATTTACCGTGATCAGCATAGGCTCTCAAATCTTTAAAATGGTTGTGGTAAAATTTTATGACCTGTTTAGCTATTTCGCTGTAATTGTACCGTTGCACTTTTCTGAAATCCTCAATATTTTCAGAATTCGAGTGTTTTTCTTACTTTCTTTGGAATTCAAATTTTTTTCAAAAAAACTTTAAATTGTCGTAATTTCTAACCTTTTGACGAAATTTGAAATGATTTTCAAGGAAACCATAGTTTATGTATGTTTGCAATATGGTATCTTGCAAAATTCTGTAACTCATCTGTTTTGCGATTTAGAAATTGGATGACGTCACATATTTAAATGAGTGGAAATTTGAAGTACGTTGTAATTTCCAAAAATATTGATGATTTGTGGAAAGTTTAACGGCAGAGTTATAGAAAGGTAGCAGAAGTTCCTGCTTCGTAATACATGAGCTCTTCGTAATACAGGAACTTACCTTAAATTACCCAAGAAAAGGTCAAATATTGTGCTGAGATGTTTCTCCTACAGAGGTGCAAAAGTGTGGAATAGCCTCTCAACCAAGTCAAATTAGGCGTCCTCTCTGTATAGTTTTAAGAAAATTATTTAGAGACAGGAATTTCTTTTAGTTGTAAATTTTGAAATTATTGTACGTAAGTTTTAAACATTGTAGATAGGGTTAATAGTTTGATTTGCTTGACAGAGCTTCAATTTATTTTATTTTTTATTATTGTTATATATCGTAAATATTGTTTTTATCGGAGCTTTAAAACCAGCTTATGTTTTTATCAGAGCTTTAAAACCAGCAGGCAACCCTCCTTAAAAGGATTAAATATGAAAAATATGATATTTAAAAATATGAAATATGAAATTGCTTTGAAGCCATCCAATTAAAAGAAATAGGTCATCGAATTTCGCACCAGATTTTTTCACAGATTCAAAGATTTGGAGCCTCTTGATCTACCTTGATCTTAAAAGCGATGTTTTTTCACCTTTGGTCATTTTTATTTTGCTTCACAGGTCCAGTAGAAGCATGGCGAATAATGATGTCACTCAAATCTGGAATGCTAGCCGAGTGCACATGGGCGATCGACACACTAAACATCTTACTGCATGATGACAAAACGATATCGTACTTCCATTTACCACAGCTACCAGGGTTATTGGACACTCTCATGGATCATTTTCGACGTTGCTGTGTCGACACATTCAGTATCCTTAACGACGTCGAGCATTCGATTCATCTCGAAAAGGAGCTCGAAAATATACTACCTGATGAAATTTACGAGTCGCCGAAAGCTAAGAGGACTAGAAAAGAAACACTGAAAGACCTATGGGTTGGTGTCGTAAAGGGTGCGAAATTGAGCTACACCGCAACAGTTGCGTCGTATAGCGTACTTGAAGGCGAAGAAACCTATTGCAACTTAACTGACGAAACTTGGAAATGTGGAGGAGGAGACGATACTTCGCATATACAGTTGTCAATCCCAAATATGGATTTGTCACCAAGGAAAACGTTTTTAAAGAGAGCTGTGCAGAGGGGTACGGAGAGCAAAGAGGTGATCGAGGGAAGTGATAACAAGAAGGGAGAGGATGGGCTGAACGAGGTGAAGAAATGCGAAGAACTTAGCGTTGCTTCGGCGAGTGGTATCTCAGAAAGTAATAGCCCGCCTTGTAAACCGCAGAAAGAAACGGAAGCCGACACGAGCTGTAACAACACAGTCAGCAGTTTGGCGAGTTCTAACACCAGTGAAAGTAAAATTGCCGCGAACAGTCAAAGTAAGGAGAAAACGACCCCAGTTAAAAGCGATGAAACCAAAGATATAAGTAGTAATGGATGCAATGGGAAGGTGATCGAATGTAAGAAAGTATTAAACCATGTTAGACCAGAGTTTTTAAAAGAAAAGGCTGAACCGATTGCTATTGCGGCAAAAGAGAACTTAGTTCCAAACACAGTGCAGAATTCGGTTCAGGATCCGGGTCGGGATCCGGTTGAGAAGGCTGTGCAGAAGTCAAAAGATGTTGCAACGACGGAGACGACGATGGATGCTAAACTGCTGAAAGTTGACGAGGTTCGGTCGTTGGAAGAGTCCGAAGGAAATCTTGATAAACCGGAGCCTAGCGAAGTGCCTATCTGTAAAGATGTTCTGCAAACTAAAAACGACATAATCGACAAAAAGAGTGAAGAAAGGACGGAAGCAAAAATGTCAGCTAACTTAGCTGCGTTTGAAAGCTTCAAAGCAATGGAGTGCCTAGAGGAAGAGCTGTCTGAATCGAAGCCAGCTTTGGAAGCAAAGGTAGAGGAGCTTTGTACTGCCTTAGAGTTGGATACGGATTACACAAGACAATACTTAGACACTTCAAAAGAGTTTATTGGCTACTTGAAGAACAGGTTAACTGCAGAAAACCGAGGGAAAGTTCCGTGTCAAGAGTCGTTTTCGCCGGAGAACTCACCATTTCGTTTACGCACAGATTACCAAGAGTCGATCGTTTCTCGTTTGATTGCAGTATCGAATATTTTTCGTTCACTGTCGTTCGTATCTGGGAACGATAATGATCTAGCGAACCATCCTGGACTATTGCTTTTAATGGGTCAATTACTACTATACCGACACGAACACCCCATTACCGATCATTCGGAATTCCGATTGACGCAAGAGGACTCTGAGGCGTGCGTTCAAGAGGCTAGCCATGATAGTTATAGTGAGCTGTGTTTAGAAGGATTGAAAGCCGTTCGTGAGAACATACTCGTCATCTTAGCGAATGTCGCTGGTCAAGTAGACCTTTCTCGGTATCCAGAGCAAATTATTCTTCCATTACTCGATGGGCTACTACACTGGGTTGTCTGTCAGTCCTCAGAGGCACGAGACCCGATGCCTACCGCCCCCGTAAAGTATGCGTTATCACCCAAACGGCTAGCACTGGAAACCCTAGCTAAGCTAAGTATCACAGACAATAACGTCGATCTCATATTAGCAACTCCCCCTGCCACTAGACTGAGACTTTTATTTAAAGAACTCGTGAAAGCGATAGGCATCAAGTCCTCGATTCCAGTCCGGGAATTTGCTGTTGTCGTTTTAGATAATCTAGCGCATGGGGACAATATCTTACCGATCATCGTTGAGCAGAAGTCGTGCATAGGCAATGTGCTTCTGTTTTTAGAAGAAGCAGAAAAGAACACATCGTCCTACGTGGCTGCTGGGGGTGTCGTGCAACCTGGACTTAGCGCAGAAGATGTTTGTGGTACTAGCGTTAACATGCTTCGAAGAGCAGCTGATATTCTGCTATGTCTGGCGAAAGGGATCATAGACAAGGCACCATTTTTACCCTACGTTCATCGGCTGTTGTCGTTAGCTACTTCACAAATGATGGACACTAGCGTGCTCAAGATTTTATCTGAAATCATGTACGAACTGAGGTAGACACACAGAGAATTCTTATCTTTTGTATTGGCGACGTTTTGCGGCCGAAAACCAGAGGCAAAAGCCGTCGCTTTCTGGCCGAGAACACTGAAAGCAAGAAGTCTTGATTTCATGGCCGAAAACTAGAGGCAAACAGCCGTCGTTTTGTGGCCGGGAACTAGAGGCAAGGAAGGATTGTTTTGTGATCGAGAACCGGAGCCAAGGAGCCGTGGTTTGTGGCCGAGCACCAACCACAAGAAGTCTTCATTTTGTGACCGAGATGAGAATCAGAGACGAGAGAAGAGAACAAGAGGCGAGACATCGTATCACTGTGCAGTATTCTGCTAAGTGTTAGTCGCATTGGCTGGTTGCAAGCAAAACAAGTGAAGTTCAAATGAGTGGACTTACGACAGGGTCTGCAAAGCAGATAAGACAATAGTAACAGCAAGTAGATTGATAATTTTTATTTGCTCATCTCACGCCATGCGTGATTTACGCTGTTATGTGTTCGCCGGTCCTGCTAGAGTTACTGAACAGGTCTGTTAGGCATATCTACTGGTGAACTAATCGGGTGGCCCCCTGCCCCTGCCCCTTTCTCTGTTAGGCCCCAATGAAGGGGAATGTGCTTTGCTCAAGTTTAGGCCTAAGCTAGGCCCTTGATGATAGAAACACAGATTAAGTCTAATTGGAAAAACGTTTTCATAAGTCGAGTCATGGATGCCTTTCCAGCTTTTAATTTACCCCCAAGCTTAGTGACTTTTTGTTTTATAACCAGTATGTGTTCCAAGGGGATAAGGGTATGGTACGGACGCGAGGTTTGCATCCAACGGAGATGGCAAATATATGCATTGGCAAACAATTAGCTAACGATTTCGAAAATCAAAATAAACATTTTCACCAAAGTGAAATCAAAAGATACATCAAGACGTTTGTCAGTGACTGGCAATCATTCTATGGATTTCTAGATTTATGTCGTTCTTAAAGGGGCTCCGTCGTCAAACAGTAAACAAATCCGTAAACTCGCACGTGTCGGGGATTATCCATTGTTCATCCATTGTTCTCTGCAGTTTGTTTGGTGGCTTCACCCAAGCCACCAAAAAGCAACCGTTAAAAATCCACTTATATCCGAGCAATCGTAGAAGATATGAGTGTTTGGTTTGTTTCTTAGTGAAGTACAAGGATTAATACCCAAACAGCAACTTTCATTTTGGAAAAATACGAAAATCCTGTGTGATATCACCTTTCAAAAACTGCAAAAATCATCGTTTTGTTTACATTTTGACGACGGAGCCCCTTTAAGGAATATAGGGCGGATCAAGGGAACAAGGAATCAATGATAATAAAATTATTGGGTGAATCAGAAAAAATGTTGAAATATCAAAATGTTTGTGGAATAGATCGTACGTGGCTGCTATTCAAACTAACATGTTAATCCATCAAAGTCACTAGCTCGGATTTGAAATTTTGTTTGGTAAAATTCCTCATCTTTTAGACCCAAAAATACTAAACATACTGGTAAGGGGTTCATATGGGGACAAGAATTCCACGGTCGATTCTTGTCCATGATTTACTTACCATCGAAATATAGATACAGCACAATTGCCTGTTTCAGAAATAGAATTTAAACGCCAATGGCAAGTAAATCATGGACCAGAAGGAAACTTAGAGTTCTCGTTCCCATTAAAAGGTCCTGCAAGCATTTTTCTAATTTCTGGTTCTAAAAGATGCGTACTTTTACCAAACAAAATTTTACATCGAAGTTAGCCTTTAACTGCTGGATTTACATATTAGTTTTCGATATCAGTCACGTACTTTTTATTCCACAGCCCACCATACGCGTTAACTTCTTTTGACTAGCCCGGTATATGACATATTTACTAGAATCTCTCAGTATACTACCGGATGAGCCAGAAAAAAGTTCCCACTTTTGAAAATTCATAGCATCAAGAGTACTGAATGGATTGGAATGAATCAATATTCGCTTGACAGCCAAAAGACTGAAGTATTTTTGTGATTTTTCTCGCCTTCTTACAAGCACTGGAAAAGTTAGTAAATTCACGTTAACAAAAACTTGATGGTTGCAAAATGACTGAAAAAGACCTAAAATGCTTGATCAAATCATAAAGGACTCCTCGCTCAGAACAACAGAGAAAATGCAATTTCTCATGGGTGAGAGATATCGTTTGCACAT
>REGL01000521.1:190040-207082 GCA_004194395.1 Aurelia aurita complex sp. Pacific | reverse complement strand
CCCCCCCCCCCCACACACACTGTCTCTCTTTCTTGGTGGTGCCCCCTCCCCTGCCTTGTCAATTTCTCAAAAGATGTTACTCGTTTTGGGCCTAGTGCTAGTAAGCCTAAAGGCTACACATCACATTCAATCACCATTAATGAAGGGTAGTAGAAGAGAAAAACGATTGAAAATTCCGTAAAAGAGGACAATATACTTACGTATCAGTATTACAATTCAATGACTTAGAAGTTTGCCCGCCCATCTCAGAGCAGAGCGAGATCTGTTTACAGTAAACTGAAGTGAATGTAATGTACAGCAACTTGCTTCGAAACGAAGGAGCATTTAATTTGTTGTTGTTGTTGTCTGTAGATTTGCCTTTATTTCCGTGAAGCCAAATGGTGGCTTTGTCACTCATATGCATGCGGAGGGCTATCAAAAAGGGGACAAATCTAAACGTCTGCCGTGGCACTCCCAGGGTGGTAGCTATACATAAGCAAAAACCGTGTTATTCATCTGATAACTCCTTTCGTAAACGCTACCTAGTTTATGACACTTTTTCGGGGTGGTGTCTTTTGGGGACACCTGAAAGCGAGGAATCGGCCTACACGTGCATCTGCTGTTATTGACAAGGAAAAAATTGGCTAAGCCAGGGCTATTTGGTTTCTTCTTACGCTTACAACCACCTTACAACCCCACAGACAAGACAGACGGAAGTGCAGTCCAGTCTTCGTTCAGCCTCGCTACACAAGGACCCTCAACTAGTAGAGCGTCCATCAATAACTCAATAGCAATAACTACGAACGTGTAATCAGTCTAGTCATTGTTTTCACAAACAACACAAAATGTTAATGTTACTTCTTGGAAGGAGCGTCCTGGTTGTTGTTGCTGTTGGTTTTGCCGGCTGCTGCATTTTTTACAGCACCTCTCGCACCTTCAACCTGCGGTTGTTGCTTGTCTTCGAAGAACAAAAAAGGTAAGTTGCGCTTTGAACTTGCATCTGCTGTCTTTGGACTATCTGCTTGAAAAAGGTTGTTGTTTGTCTATTCATGAGTTCAGGTAGGTTGAATACCAAACCAGTGCTCTGTTCCCCGCCATAATAGAACGGGAGCTGGGGGCCTAAAAGGATGACTGACGCCATCACAATCACGAAACGATCGTGTGTGCTTGGACCGTGTGTGGTGGACCTAATAAAAACAAATAGGCCTAAGCGATAAAGCAACAAAGAATAGGCTAGGCCTACCGCCTACTTTGTGTAACATTGTGCCACTCTAACCTAAAGCATCATTTAAAGGACATAAGGCGATGCTAAGCAAACAAAGGGGTCTTCAAATAAAACAGGAAACACTCGTACACGACACGAAGCATAGCATCGATTGACGATTGTTTCATTATTTTGGCCATTCTTTTATTGTTTCATTCTTACACAGTAAGCACAGTCATTTGACGTGTAAGCCTCTTTAACAATGTGTTTATTTATGTTTTACTGTTCTTTTTCACGATATTCAATGTTCTGTGATTTCTGTGATTTTCCTTATGTCGTGTGTCTTTCCATGCATTTTACATACAGGGTGGTTGAGAGAGGTGCGGTGCCCCAGGGTTAGGGCACGAGAGGGGGCCCCCTGCCACAAAATTTTTTGGACCTCGCCCTTTCATCCTTGGGCTACGCCGCCCTCCTATATAGTGGTAAAACGCTGCTTTTAGATTTTATTTTAGAATCTCAATGGACCTGCAGGCCTGAAAACGTTCCTGAAAGAAAACTACAGTACAACAAAGAAAAAATACATAACTTTTTGCTTGTGGGCCCCCAGATGCCCTTTGGGCCCCCTGGTAACTAACTTGGCTACCCCCCCCCACGCTTCTTGGCGGTCCTGTACATATGACACATACGGCCAGCTGATGATTTCAGATATTTTTAAATAATTTGCCAAATTTAGAAGGCAAGCTCCATTATGCCCCAACAAAATGCTTTCAACTTGAAATTTGTGTCAAGCCTTGTTCAGCGTTGTCAATTCAAATTTGCTGCGGGTCAAAATTTTCAAATGGAGGTGCTCAATATTTCTATTGTTTGAGGTGTTGTTGAGTGTTTTTCAGACCGTTTGGCCAGGTGATCAACTTTCCTCTTAACATTGTAGAGCTTGTGCATGTGCATTACAAAATGTTCCCACCAAAATCATCCTAACAAAAGCACTGCCAAACAAAGATTCTTCGATATTCTGCAACATCAACATAACATGTTCATAGGACATTCTCTGCACGTCTCTCAAACCTCAATCCATAATTAGATGCTGAGCTCTGTGAAGATATTTTCAAAATAACCTTTTCTCTGCCTCTCCTTCTTCGTTATCTAAGATTGCTTTCAAAATCAGGGCAGTATAACAGCAACTGTTTCTTTTTGTTAGCTTCATGTTGATTTGAAATAACAAAAATTTGGTGAGTCTGAGTGTCTTATAAACAGTTTCTTATAAAAAATATCTGTAGGTTAAATTGGTCCCCACTAGGGTTCAAAGTACCACTAGCTTGTGCTAAACGCAGGGCCGCATGCAGGACCGTCGAGAGGGGGGGTTGGAGGGGGTAGAAGGTCCNTCTGTGAAGATATTTTCAAAATAACCTTTTCTCTGCCTCTCCTTCTTCGTTATCTAAGATTGCTTTCAAAATCAGGGCAGTATAACAGCAACTGTTTCTTTTTGTTAGCTTCATGTTGATTTGAAATAACAAAAATTTGGTGAGTCTGAGTGTCTTATAAACAGTTTCTTATAAAAAATATCTGTAGGTTAAATTGGTCCCCACTAGGGTTCAAAGTACCACTAGCTTGTGCTAAACGCAGGGCCGCATGCAGGACCGTCGAGAGGGGGGGTTGGAGGGGGTAAAAGGTCCGGGGCCCGGGCCTCGAAGGGGTCCGTGAAAATATCGTTCGACAAAAATTAGTTATTGCTGTAAAATCTCCTTACAGCAACTTTTATGGCAATCTAGCTACCTGCATGTGGCTATGTTTCAAAGTTTTTGTGTCCGTACCTTACGAGGTGACCTTGGCAAAGTCACATCGTAAGAGAGAATCGTTTCATTGTTTACCGTAAATACCGCTTTTGATAACTTTTTCATGGAATATCTATACAATTTTTGCTAAAATAGCTTTCTTAAAAAGGGCGTTTCCCTCATTCTCCGAGAGTCTGAAGGGCGCGGTCCCAGGAAATTTCCTTGGGGCTTCGCCCCCAAGCCCCCCCTAAGGCCTGATCCTGAGAATCGGTCCAGGGCCCGAGCTGGCTCTCGACGGCCCTGGCCGCATGAAGCATCTTAAACTGGGGTTGACACTTAAAGGGCACTTTTTCATTAAGCTAATGGACACCTCCTGAAACAAAAAGGGCATCTTTTCATTTTATTGTAAAATCTTCTTATGCCACAGTTTTATTTCCATGCATTGGAAATTTCTGATTGAGCTTTTCTTCCCAATCTTACAAACATCTTTGTTGTCTTGTCTTATACTGGTAGAGATCAACCCACCCCACTCTTTCAACAACTTTTGAGTGGCTTTCGATCATCCTGGTTTCAAGAAATTTTTCTAACTCTTACCAAATTACCTTTGCCAATTTGCAATTCAATACCAATATACAGTAGTAGCAGGAAATTTTCTTTTTTTAGTTCTACTTCTTTGATGTACAGTGCAGGTTTTGCACACATTAATTGATCCTGGAATTTTAACTCATTAAGCAGAGATATTTTTCTGAAATGTTGAAGTCTCTTTGATCTTTTACAATATAATGACAAGGCTAATGTTTCAGACATGCCTTCAGTATTTTGGGATAGAAAGAAAGAAGGGAGACTTGCAGCCAAGGAAATGCAGCATTATTAGTGGCGGTGCCAGCTCTAAAAAATGTGAAAGACATGGGGGGGGGGGGATTTTGATGTAATTTTGCAGCCTAAAGGTATATCCAACTAATTTTTCTTTAACAATATTTGCCAACTTTTGGAATCTGGTGGAGATGTGTACCCCCCAATTCCCCCTGTGGCCCCGCCATTGGCATGAATTAAGAAAATACTTGATATTCCCATTAGGCATGCCTCAAAAACATCCCAAATCTTGCTTTGCTGAAGCAAAAGAGCGACAATAAAGTTTGTTATCTTGGTCATTTGCTAGGCCCAAGCCCTTTTCAACAGTATTTGGAAAACAAAGAAATGGCTGATGACCTAATGAGTTGGGTGACAAACAGGGGTGATGCTACTAAAACGAGTTTATTTAGATTGAAGCATAAAGAAGTTCTAGCATTTAACGCTGCTGTGGTTTACCTATCTGATACGTCCTATTTTGATTGGAGGGGGGGGGGGCAAAAGACGCCCCAACCTAGCTCTTCACTGTAGGTAGAGCAACCAGACACAGTAGGTATAGAATGCAGATATTTGTGCAGAATTATAAGAATTGCTAAAAATGGATGATCTGATGCAGAATTTCGTCAAAATATTGTGTAATATTGATTTTAAAGGCCCAGAAAAAATTAAAACATAAACTTTATTTAAAGGTCCAAATACAACAGCCACAACAAAAATATAACAACAGCAACAGCAGGATCGAGACAATAAGGAAGATAGCAAGACTGAATTATGTTTTTTATGTGCGCGCAGATATCCTTCGAAACCGAGGCAATTGTGAAATCAGAATTATTACAAACGCTCCTTTCCTCAGTTGTAGATAGAGGGTTTAGAAAATGTGATTTTTGTGAAAAATTGATGGAAAGGAGGGAATAAATAAAATTTCACCTTATCAAAATTTCACTTTTTCCCCAAAACTAGTTGTTTGAGCAGGAAAGTTGTTCTGTGTAATAAAAGAGCCGGTTATTTTTCCAATTCCTTTTGACAAACATGAGTGGTCAAATGCTTTGTGTGAAGCAAAATAGTTTTGGTACACACTCGTTGCGCCGATTTTGTGTATTTAGCGCATTTTCGGGACGGTGTTGAGGGTGATACGAAAAATTTTACTGTTTCCAGTAATACTCATTTGCAAAAGGCAAAATATGTTATGTTTCTCAAAATGATGTTGGTTTGACCTTCGTCCGACATCACCTATTGATAGTAATGCCCATAACGTTTTTGGCAACGTTTCTCTTTTTTTAGTCTCTGCTCATGTGCCCTGGCGAATAGCGGAAATAACCAATTTCTGTTTGCGGATTTGCGGAAATAGGGCAAAAAATCGCAGAAATGCGGAATTGCATACCCCCAATGACCCCCTAAGTAGCTGCAAAAATTAGAAAGTCGCATTGCCACAATAGTTCTCCTTGCAGAGTTATATCAGATAAAATCTACTTGGGGGGAGGCAAGTTTGCCCCCCTACTAAAATAGGGTTAAAAAGGGCAGAGTGAAAGAGCCAAGCAGCTTATACAGCTAGTAGGGTGAGTGGCCAAGTGACTTATACAATTTCCGTCCGGTGACTGAAGTTATGCTCGGTCGAGTGAGGTCAAACTCCGGATGAGTGACCTCTAGGCCTGACCTCGCAACTCACCTCGCCATCCTAGGGAAGGGACAGTAAACTAGGCGTCCCATGCCTGGATGCGGAATGCATAGTGGGCCTGAATTAACTTTAAATAGTTAGAAATCCTTTCAGCCCACTTGAAATAAATTACTGAGAAAATGGCGTTTTATTCGCTCGACCGCTAACAAATCTTCATTCTCTTCTGCAGGGATCGATGTAAAAGAAGGAAAGTGATCCACTCATAAAACCTTGAGAAGTCATCATGGCCGCTGTGTTCAGCAATCTAGGGAAGTTGCCGTCAAAGTTTCGCCTCGATTTTAGGGCCAGTGGTTATCTGAGACGACTTTATAATACAACTTGTAGAAGCATTCTCGTTCTAAATCCCGGTTCAACCAGTCTGAAATGTTCTGTGTACAATAAATGTGATCTTAAACTTGACGTGTTTGCACCTCCCTTCTTCAATCATGAAATAAAGTTAACACAAGAGAACAGAGAAAACGAGATATCAGAGTTCTTAGAAAGAAATATCAACGAATTTGCAGAGATTCAAGCAGTTGGTCTTCGTACAGTTCATGGTGGATGGTATTTCAAAGAAACAACATTGGTTACGAAGACAGTGGCGCAGACATTGGAGGATCTTGTTCATCTTGCTCCACTGCATTTACCTCCCCTTCTTACAACTCTTGAAATCATTTGTAAGTTACTTCCTCACACTCCGTGTTATGTTGCATTTGATACGTCATTTTACGCCGAATTGCCCGAGCATGCAAAGCTGTATCCGTTACCATACGAAATGGTAGAGAAAGGATTCGTTAAGTATGGATTTCATGGTCTTAATCATCGACATTGTTTTGACAAGATCTCACATCTTCTTGATAGAATTCCAAGCCGTCTGATAACATGTCATCTTGGTGGAGGGGCATCTGTCTCAGCTATTAAAGATGGTCGTTGTATTGACACATCGATGGGGTACACACCTCTTGATGGCATAATGATGACTACCAGATGTGGCAGTTTAGATCCTAGTATTGTCTTGCGTATGGTAAAAGAAGCAAATGGAGACGTCAAAGAAGTTGAGAAAATTCTGAACCGAAAATCTGGCGTTGCTGGCATTTCAGGGCTACCTGATTTGAAAGAAGCTGTAAGTCAGAGGAAATCTAACCCAAGAGCTGAATTAGCATGCAAGATGTTCGAATATCGTCTGTGTAAGACTATTGGAGCTTACGTTGGTGCGCTGTCTGGCCTTGATGGTTTGGTGTTTAGCGGTGGAATAGGCCAAAATGATGCTGAATTAAGACAATATGTTGCAGACCAGTTTGCTTTCTTAGGTATTGAATTAAATGGAGAATTGAACAATATTAACAATGATGAAGATAGAGTCATATCGACGGATGAATCTGATGTCAGTGTTGCTATTATACATGCCAACGAAGAGTTAGTTATTGCTCATGATATTAGTTGCATGACACGTGAATCTTTTGACATTTGAGTCACAGTGGCACGGTACGCAATAGATGATAGGTTAACTTTGTGTGCATTTTGAAAGTTTCACTATACCGGGTGTCCCAAAAAACACTAAACAGATTTGGTCAGGCCTTGTGATTAGATTGTTGCTCATATGAATCCGAAACCATTTTTAAAGGTGATCTGAAGCGAAAATTTGTATTGATGCAAATGAATAGCACTGTTGACTGATAAAAACGCCGTTTAAGAATTGTTGATACCTTGTCTCATTTTTGAGTTATCCACTGTTTTGTACCATTGGCTGATGACGTCATTTTGTTTGCAAAAAGTAAAGAGAGTACACAAGGTTGACCATGTTTCCAAAGAGAAATCTACTTGAAAAACTTTGCACCATTAACATGCCTTTCTAAACATCATATTACGTCATGAGGCAATTTTATTAAATCTATTCAGCTCAGCTGAAATGTTTCCTACAACTGTAATCTTTCAAAGATCAGATACAGCTATATTTCCAAATGTTGTTTTGGTCATTCACAAACAAAATGACGTCATCAGCTGAAACATAAAATCAGTGAATAACTTGAAAACGAAATGAGATATCAAAGAAATTTAAACAGGATTACTTATCAATCGACAGTGCTTTTCATATTTGTATCAATAAAAATTTTCGCTTCAGGACACCTTTAAAGCGTTCTTTGAATGCCCTCAACTTGAACATAGATACCTTGTCTGTTAGTTGATATTGGTGCTTTGAGAGTTGAAATATTGATCTTGAAAGTTCAAATCGGCCTAAAAAAGGTAGAAGTTCAAATCCAAGCCATTGCTTCGACGTTTGGCAAGGGTGGGCATGTAGGTATGGAGACAGTGGTTCTATGTATGTCCCAGAAATCGGTTTATTTTGTCCTTAATTTGACAATGTTTGTCCTCAAAACCAGGTTTTTTCATAGGCCTTTAAAACTAGTTTATTTTACACTACAAGTATGGACGATCTATATTTTGCGATCTATGTCTCCAAAAGTGGGTTTATTTCAATGTCTGAACCTGGACAATGCTGTCATCGGAATTGTTATGTCTGCAGAATCCGGACTTTTTTCGTGAACTTGGTGGACAAAGCTGGTCTGACAATCTTCTGCCATTTCATTGAAAATAACGGTTTATTTCTCAAGTAATGCTGGACAAATCCCGAACAAAAACGTCACCTTTTGAAAATAGTGTGGATATACGGTTTTTTGTTCCTGAAAGAGGACAGAGGTGGAACCACTTATGCGGTTTGTCCAGATTATTTCTTGTATCTTGAGGACAATTTGAGGCAGATTGTTAAAAAACTGGTTTATTTTCGGAATAGTTTGGACACAGGTGGAAACAGTTTTGCTAAGACTGGGTAAATCAAAGGCGTCTAGAGAGACAAAGGTGGAACCAAGATGGTGGGAGAAATGGGTGTTTGATACAAACTTAGACTTAAAATGAGATGAACTCATGTAGATTTAACAAAAGTTTCCATTGCAAATGTCTGTCCCCAAAACCAGTCTTTGGTGGACAGTAGATCACATTTATTCTCCAGAAACTGGGTAGATTAATTTTTTTTCGTGGACATACATAGGACCATAGAAATCACAGTACGTGCCCACCCTTGGTTTGGCCAAAGCAAATTTTCGAAGCACAGTGAATAAATCAACAACGTGTTTGTTACATTTACTAGAATTGATTGAATAGAATTGATAGAACTGATTCATTGCACACCGTTCAATGTTTGCTAATTTATCAAGTCTGCTGTTGACTTAATTTTTATGATTCAAGAATGTATAAGCCAAAAGGATTTATTGGTTTCGCTATTGCTTTGCTTTGGTTGAAGAAATTGAGTTCCTAACATGATGAGAACACACTACTTTCGTTGAGAAGGCAGCAAGTGTACAACGATTGACACTAATTCTGTGAAATGCTATGCTGTAGCTCAAATTAGGGCAAGATTAGCAATGTTGATATTTTGAAAGTATTGTGGCGCAGTGGTGTAATCCTCGCGCTTCCGACTTAGCAGCCACAATAGCCAAGCGGACAGGGTTCGTCCTAGGTAGAGCCTCACCGATTGAGCGTCCTGACAAGGGGTCGCAGACTCCTTTAGGCTTTCTCTACTTCTACGATCCCAGCGCTTGGCGCTAAAAATGGAGTAATTTAACCGTCTCTCTCCCGGAGGAACAAAATGAAGATTACATGTTAAATTCATTTGGTCCTTACCGCTAATACAGAAAAGAAAATTTAAAGATAAATGCCATTAACAAATTTTGGTGATTTTCCAAAATGTGCAAGTCTTTTTATTCATCCGATAGTGCAACCCTATACTGATGACATTCGTCTACGTTTTGCTCCATTGATTTGAACTATTATTTGCGTAACCCCAGCTTTGATCATAGAATAACGAATTGGAAATTGTCATAGTAAAAATATTTGAAAAAATGCAGTCAAACTATCCGTGTGTTTTTATAACTTTAAGCTTGCTTGTAAAGTATTTTATCTCTTTTACATCTTTCACATCAACATACTTTTCGTTAAAGAGTGTCCCACGGGTGCCCAAAATGATGTATTGTCGTTTGATTGCTTATATCTCCATAACCAATGAACCGATTTTCAAATACTTTATTTTATCCGATTGCCAAAAGGCTAAATTGTATTTGAGGATGTTGATTTAGGCCGATTTCTTCATGTCGAAAAGAAGATCGATAAAGCTGCTCTAATTCAAGCCTTAGATCACAGGGAGCCCCCATAAAAAGTAGTAAGAAAGTAAACGAAATGCGGCTTCTGCGAGTGAGATACGCAAAAGCAGCATCTGTGGAGGAACAATATGCGCTTGGCGGCTTTGCGGAGGAGAGAGGAAAGAGGGAGGAGAAGCATGAAAAAGAAACGGCCTTCTTTGCTAGTTAACATTTTAGAAGGGGGGAAGGCTGAACTTATATGTTGTTCATAGAATATTACCCTGGGTTCCAGAGCCTAAAAATTATAAGGAAGAAAATAAGAAAAAAGGAGAAGAAAAAGGAGTGAATCTTCTCCTTTGTTCTTGTTTTCTTTTTTTTTTTATTTAATTTTAGGCTCTGGAACCCAGGGTAATAGAATATATGGCATGCAGAGAATACGAATTCAGTTAATACTGAGTTCAGAGAATACGAATACGAGTTTAGCCTCTTGTATCACATGTAAAATGTTGACTGGAAAGGTAGGCCGTTTCTTTCTCATGCCATCAAAGCCTTCAATTTGAGCAAGTTTATCGATCTTCTTTTCGACATGAAAACACCGTGGTAAAACCGCAACCAACATCTTAAGATACAATTTAGCCTTTAGGCAATCTAATAAAGCAAAGTTTTTGAAAATCGGTTCATTGGTTATGGTCATGTAAGCAATCAAACAATAATACATCATTTTGGGACACCCGGTACATTGCAAAGCATCATATCCAACAGCGTAGAGCAAAGTCGTGAAACAAATTAAACATCCTTGACACAACAATGCTGGACGAAGTGTTAAGCCTTGGCCAAACAAATCAAATGTCCACGTAGATTTAGATTATAAATATAACATAGCCTTGAATATAATAATGTAAGACGTTTCGGGCATAACCCTTCATCAGTAATAACGAAGCAGAGTACGTTAAGGTCGTTAGAATAGAAAANTTTTTTTTTATTTAATTTTAGGCTCTGGAACCCAGGGTAATAGAATATATGGCATGCAGAGAATACGAATTCAGTTAATACTGAGTTCAGAGAATACGAATACGAGTTTAGCCTCTTGTATCACATGTAAAATGTTGACTGGAAAGGTAGGCCGTTTCTTTCTCATGCCATCAAAGCCTTCAATTTGAGCAAGTTTATCGATCTTCTTTTCGACATGAAAACACCGTGGTAAAACCGCAACCAACATCTTAAGATACAATTTAGCCTTTAGGCAATCTAATAAAGCAAAGTTTTTGAAAATCGGTTCATTGGTTATGGTCATGTAAGCAATCAAACAATAATACATCATTTTGGGACACCCGGTACATTGCAAAGCATCATATCCAACAGCGTAGAGCAAAGTCGTGAAACAAATTAAACATCCTTGACACAACAATGCTGGACGAAGTGTTAAGCCTTGGCCAAACAAATCAAATGTCCACGTAGATTTAGATTATAAATATAACATAGCCTTGAATATAATAATGTAAGACGTTTCGGGCATAACCCTTCATCAGTAATAACGAAGCAGAGTACGTTAAGGTCGTTAGAATAGAAAAAGAACGATTGATAGAACAGGTGATAATTGGAATGCAGAATAGAACGCGACGCAAGAATGCGACGCAAGCGAAGGAGTAAAAGATTGGAAGAGAGATGCTACGAAAAAGTGAAATTAACACAGATGCTAGGATAAAAATGAAAAACGTTTGTTGAGTCCATATGGCAAAAGAGTCCCTAATTTAAAAATGATCCTTTTCTCTAAGGTTTTCCTCTTTGTGCAATCTTTATCGGCAAACAAAAGTCCCAAAACTACAAACAAATCAAACAAACAAACAAACAAATCAAACGTCGCAAGAAAACATAAGCCAACATTGTTGAATAAAACTTGATTGATTTGTTTGGTCACCATGTTTACTTTATTATAGGGTGTTCCAAAAAATTGTTCGATGTTTGACTAAATATTAAAAGATATCGAAATAATGAACGGGCTCCATGGTAACATATCCATATGGCTGAGATTTTTGATTAATCTTAGACGCCAGAAGCTAGCGAATCGGCTAAATCTTGATAGAGCTACGAGCTTTTGAAGTTCAAATTTGTGCGAAAGCTGAAACCAGATGCCCCTAAATTGCATGTTTCGTGAAAGTAGAATCTCATTTATTCAAAGCAAATCGAATGGAATTTAAAAAGCACTTTCGATAAACTAGATTTTTCTAACATTAAATCAAGGTTATGGATGCTTGGAGGAATCCCATTGAGCACAATTTGGAATTGCCTCGTCTCTCAATTAAGTTTTCATTCCATGTTTTTGGATAATTGCATTCATAAGAAAAATTTGGCAACGTTACAAGAATGAAATTACTTTTGAAGTCCTGTTTGATTTGCTCTGATATCAACGAGAGGTAAAACATTGGACTGTCTTCTTTTACGTCGATTTTGGGACATGTTTTTGAAAAGCAATCAGTTAGGAGCGTCTGGTTTCAGTTTTAGAACAAACTAGAACTTTACAAGCTTGTAACTCCATGAATTCTTAGCGGATTCGCAAGATTCTGGCGTCAAAAATTAATTTAAAATCTTAGGAACAGGGTTAGCTAACCAGGAGCCTTTACTTGTTATCGTCACTTTTTACTATTTAATCAAACGTCGAACAATTTTTCTGGGACATCCTTTAGACGATGTTTCAATTTTTTTTTTGAAATTTGATCTCATAGAACACATATTCTCCTAATGCTTGATAAACACTTTCCGTTCGTTCTTCGGCAACCCTTTTCAACATCGCAAAGCACAGTACATCGTAAAGCATCATCTGACAGCGTAAAATATGATGGCCAAACACATCAAGCATGTTTGGTCCAATAATGTTCTAAGATGTTTCAAACCTTCAAACCACTGCCATAGGCGTAGGAGATAGGGGGCTAGGGGGGCTGCAGCCCCCCCCCCAACGTCAGAAAATTTTGCAAAAATCAGCCATAATCGGGCAGACATCCGCCTCAAGTCGGGCAAAATTTTCTCAAACAATGGATTTTTGTCGGGCAGCCCCCCCAAATTTATCTTCCCCTACGCCGATGACCACTGCCAAATGAATCAAACATTACTATGATACATCATCGTACATTGTTTGATTATACACGTTTGATCAACAAAGACAGATTTTGTAATACAGTCGTGGCCAAAAATTGAAGACCACATTTTCGTCAACGACGTTTTTTGGCATGACGAGATGGAATCCTACCGCTCCGCCTATTTCATTCTCTTGGCGTTCATTTAAGAAAACTTTCCATAAAGATTCCGAATTTGCATGTTGTATTTTGAATTTCTGCCCCATTTTGCTATGACGTCACAATGAAATCTACAGACAGTTTCAGAAATCATAGTGGTTCTGCCAACGAGGAGTGTGACCCAAAAATTGTGTTACTCAGCTAGATTTTACATAAATCTATGGACGTTTCATTTCTATGATTTGTCTGCAAAATATTGAAACTCCACGAAGAATACTGCTTCAGGGAAAAAGGTAGTGGAGGGCCTTCAGTCCACCCAGCTATGGCCATAAGTTCAAGACCACGCTTGGAAAAACGTGAAAGAAATTATGTGCTTATCAGGTAAGAGCCTGTGATATTCGATGATTCGAATAATGAAATAATTCTTGAACATTAATTCGAATAACTATATCATTTGCTACCGGGTGCGCCAAAATAAGCTATGCATTTTTGGCAGGCCACGATAAATCGTACACTGGACCGATTTTGAAGATTTATGACTTAATCTATAGCAGAAAGCCTGAATTGGATTCTAGGATTTTTTACAAATTTTTCCGTTTTCACTTTTTAGAGCTACAAGCGAGTTTTTTAAAATTTTCGTTTTCGAAAATACTGAAAACCATCAAAAAACGTTGATCAAATTTTCTAAAGAATCAACATGAATGGACAAAGGGAAAACATTTTCAGCGTGATTTGGAGATTTGGAAATTGATTATTGTAAACTTCTGCACGGCACGAGCGTTATTTCATAGCAAAGACCAGAAATGTTTCGACCGCTGTGCAAAGTGCTTTTTGCGTCTGCACAAGCCGCCAAAAACAGAACGGTGGGAGCGGGGTGAATTTCTGGGGACTGCACGCAGTTGCGAAGGAATCTATTGTGATCCAGGCCTCTTGAGACGCGGCTTGAGTTTGAGAACACGCCGAATGTGTCGAGAAGGGGATCAAATATGGCTGAAAAAATCATCGACCCTGGAAAGCTTCGATAAAAATGGATTATTTGGCTTTACTTTTCTTGGGCTGAAGGCGATATTTAGCAAGGAAAAATCAAAAAAGAGATAAGGATTTTGTGGAAAAACTAGTGGCTGCCGCAAGCTGAACGTTTGTGGATTTTATCTGCAGGATATGAGCATCATTTTGGGGCAGGTCAGTATTCTTGAAAAATTGGCTAAGTGTTTCATTTTTTGCCATAAAGTTAGGGCTGTTTTCGATGACGAAAAATATCTCTTGTTTGTTTACATGTAAACAGGCAGCTTGTAGGAAGGTCTAAACAATGAATATGCCATGGAAATTTTTATCCCAGCTTCGCTAGGATGTATAATTTCATGAATCGTATTTCGATCATTTATCCTGGCATTCTTTGTCCACAAAAATATTTAATTTCTTAACACAGGTCATTTTCTAATGGGAAAGAGGAAAAATTTAGTAGCCCCAGAAAACTGAAATTTGCGCAAAATCTAGTGGCTGCCGCAAAACGAGACTATCATCACTGTGTTGGCGAGATGTTTAGCTTCAAATATCTTAAACCAGTTCTTGTCGAAAAATTGGCTAACATTGTTAATTTTCGTATTTTAGTTTGTAAACACTTGAACAAAATACGGCATCCATGCCTAGGCCATTCTATTGTCTTAGCATTCTTGCTGTTGTTGTCGCTGGATGGCCTTTAGTTTTTCAGTCCTGCCATTTTGTACTCAGACAGAGTCTCGTCGTGCTATGATGCTCTATTACCTTGTTTCATCAAGTTTTACAAGGACTATTTGCCTCACTAATGCACAATNTGTGTTGGCGAGATGTTTAGCTTCAAATATCTTAAACCAGTTCTTGTCGAAAAATTGGCTAACATTGTTAATTTTCGTGTTTTAGTTTGTAAACACTTGAACAAAATACGGCATCCATGCCTAGGCCATTCTATTGTCTTAGCATTCTTGCTGTTGTTGTCGCTGGATGGCCTTTAGTTTTTCAGTCCTGCCATTTTGTACTCAGACAGAGTCTCGTCGTGCTATGATGCTCTATTACCTTGTTTCATCAAGTTTTACAAGGACTATTTGCCTCACTAATGCACAATAAAATTAAAATTGTCAACTTATGACTTATTTGCTTTGAGTTCCTATTTTCATATCAAAATACCAGAATTTATTTGTGATCGATTCACCTTCAAATGACCCACATTTGGTTGCTGCTTAGCATAAATGCATATGCAGTTCTTTTACAAATTTAGCCATAATTCCACAATATTGTGTCAGTTATTACAGTTATTACCCATCGCCAGTTTTTTTTATCTTTGATTTTTACAATTGGGCACTTGATGGAAAGAAAAGTTTGATGAGAAATCTCTAATTCTCCTTTATTTTTTCTCAGATACTGCAACATCAAATATGCTTGCTCCTGATACAACTCCTCCAATTTGCAAATTTTTGCTGGACCCTGCAAGATGTTCAAGACAGGATTCCCAAAAGAAGAATGGACACTGTTTGAATAGGGTGAATTTTGGCAAATCTTGAGGCATTGAAATATCTCCATTTCAACTTGTGTAAAAATTTCCAAGTATGTAAAAAATTTCGAAGGAATTTCAAATTGATTCCTCTCCTGCTCCTAAGGTTTGAATGATTCTAAATAAGTTGGTGATGTGNCCTGATACAACTCCTCCAATTTGCAAATTTTTGCTGGACCCTGCAAGATGTTCAAGACAGGATTCCCAAAAGAAGAATGGACACTGTTTGAATAGGGTGAATTTTAGCAAATCTTGAGGCATTGAAATATCTCCATTTCAACTTGTGTAAAAATTTCCAAGTATGTAAAAAATTTCGAAGGAATTTCAAATTGATTCCTCTCCTGCTCCTAAGGTTTGAATGATTCTAAATAAGTTGGTGATGTGGAATGCAGCTGTGAAGTCTTAAGGCATTTTTCTGTGACTACATCTGATAATTGCTGTATTTTCTTGTTTCAAATCCTTAGCTAGCCATAAATGGTAGGATCTTGTAAATTTGGAATTTTGTTGAAACTGTATTTTACCATTAGGCATTAGATTGAAAGATCCAGAATAGAAAATTATGCTCAAGATGGAGGGGAGGAGGGGCGGAACTTTTTATTAAGATGCATTGTATTCCAATTAAGAATTTTAATGATTTTGTAAGGATTCAATCAGGATGCCATGTATTAAATGGTAATAATTCCTCACTGCCATCTTTGAAGTAGTCAGTGCCTGATGAAAAAGGTGATGAGTTTGAAGCAGGGGCGTAGGAACCATGGGGGCACTGGAAGCACATGCCCCCCAAATTGTGCAATTATGATGAAAAAATGTCCTTTTCGTTTCGGGAAGTGTCTGTCCTTTTAGTGTTATGCCCCCAAGTTTAAGATGCTTCCTACNAGGGGAGGAGGGGCGGAACTTTTTATTAAGATGCATTGTATTCCAATTAAGAATTTTAATGATTTTGTAAGGATTCAATCAGGATGCCATGTATTAAATGGTAATAATTCCTCACTGCCATCTTTGAAGTAGTCAGTGCCTGATGAAAAAGGTGATGAGTTTGAAGCAGGGGCGTAGGAACCATGGGGGCACTGGAAGCACATGCCCCCCAAATTGTGCAATTATGATGAAAAAATGTCCTTTTCGTTTCGGGAAGTGTCTGTCCTTTTAGTGTTATGCCCCCAAGTTTAAGATGCTTCCTACGGCTCTGGTTTGAAGGAGTACTGTATTGCAGCACATTGGCTCCGAAAAACAATTGTATCCTATTGTTGTAAAACGGGCACCATTTCGTACATCAGAAACACATTGTGACAGAGTTTACCACAACAGGATGTCATTTTGCTTTTAGGGGTCAATCACCAGCGCACATTTAATACCAAGATTCACTCTAAATCAGTTGCCAAAATTAAAGGGGATGGGATTGGCCCCCCCCCCCTTCAAGAAGAGAGCTCTGCTTTCTGCTTGTTGCCCAAATTTTGGCAAGAAATACACCCAGAACTGTGATAGTAGCCTTTTTATCTGCTTCACACAAAATGAAAGGGAGTATGCAGTACAATGATCACCTAATTATTTTGTTATATCGAGGAAATCCAGTAAAAAATGTTCGTGCTCCATTGCCACGCTATCATTCAATTTTTGCCTCTTCGGGTTTGGTCTGCATCCATCACTGGTCTGGATGTTTCTGGTTGAATTTGAAAGGAGCCTAGTATTGAAACTAA
>REGL01000521.1:177671-188991 GCA_004194395.1 Aurelia aurita complex sp. Pacific | reverse complement strand
ATTGAAACTAAAATTGATTTATGCAATCTTTTGCTGGACATTGTGAAATAAGCTACAAATAGTTCTTCATTTCTTCATTTCGATTGCCGCTGCTAGCTATAGCATCAGCTGATTCAATTTCTGCTTTCCACCGTTGTGATTGTCACGTGATCACTTCGCCTCGTTTCCAGGAGCCATGCATGACCCTCCTGCGCGCGCATAAGAAACATTTCTGGTCTTTGCTGGCAATTCAAGACTTCGTTGAATTTGAATTATGTCTGAATTCTCAGTAGGCCCACATTACCCCACCTGGTAAAAAAATAAAAATAAAAAGAACAATCGCGTCAATGACTTCGAAATAAATGTCATTTCATTTGTAAAAGACCAAACTCTCACCTAGTGGTATTTAAATTGGCCAGAAAAGCAAAACAACAGTGGCAGGAGAAAGTTTTCCTGGGCTTTGAAATTCTTGCACAATAGGCCGTTCAGTAAAGTTATTTTATAAAACGAGTGGAGATACATCTAAGACGAATGTTTTATGTAAAAAGGCAGTTTATTATGCAGACATTAAAAGAAAAATAGCAAGCCTTTCATCCATTTAACGAGGAAGGATCTTTCTAGCGAAAAGCTCAGTAGACCAACTTTACCCCGTAGACCCACATTACCCCACCCTACCCTATTACATACGCAAGCTTTGCTACCGAACAGCAATTCAAACATGATACAGGCTTTGCTTCAAATGTTGAGCAGGAGATTGTGGATGCTACAGCTGAATGCAAGACCTTATTGACAATAATTTCATAACCCTTTACCAGAAAAAAGCAGCCAAACCAAAACTTGCGATCAAATTCTAGCAAATCAGAGATCAGTGTTTCCTGCAAACATAGGTCGGTTAACTAGATATGCTTCAGCGTGTGTCAAGGTCTCTTGTCTTCGCGCGGCTTCTAAGCTTATGTTTGCTTATATTCCATTTAAAATATCTAAAATGAACAATAGGGCCTTGGCACAATGAGAACAAAATATTTGTCATCTGAAGGCAAACCACAGGGGTCCAACAAGGACAAATAATCTTTCAATAGAGCCGAACCGGATGCTTACATTTGCACGGTAGCCAATCAGATGTGACCATGACGTCACACAAACAAAATAAACGGCGGGAGAAATCGCATTTGGCTCGTCGTGCAAGCGACTATAAGGTTAATTTACGAAAAATTTAAATTTTCCAACTTAGAACTAATATCTTTAAATTTCCTCGCGGCTTTTTCCAAACGAACGCGTTAATTCGGAGAAAACAGTAAGTCATATCAATGACTTTCTGTTTGCTAAATTTAATTGCAACTGCATCAAAAAAGCCATAGCTGACTTTCAAACGGTACTGAACTTTTAATTACCAAGCAGTGGCCACTCCAAACTTTGTGTCTTTGATCCACGCATTTCTTTTACAAGAAACTTAGAATTTTGGCCAGTGCTGGAAGTTTCTAAAGTTAAAAGACTTTGAGTANCATTTGGCTCGTCGTGCAAGCGACTATAAGGTTAATTTACGAAAAATTTAAATTTTCCAACTTAGAACTAATATCTTTAAATTTCCTCGCGGCTTTTTCCAAACGAACGCGTTAATTCGGAGAAAACAGTAAGTCATATCAATGACTTTCTGTTTGCTAAATTTAATTGCAACTGCATCAAAAAAGCCATAGCTGACTTTCAAACGGTACTGAACTTTTAATTACCAAGCAGTGGCCACTCCAAACTTTGTGTCTTTGATCCACGCATTTCTTTTACAAGAAACTTAGAATTTTGGCCAGTGCTGGAAGTTTCTAAAGTTAAAAGACTTTGAGTACGCGGAGTTTCATACGAGTGTCTTAAAAATGTCATCCAATGCTTGGACTTTAATAAAGTACAATTACCTGAAACAGCAAAACGAGTGAAGTAAAAATATGCCAAGGATTCTTGTCAAAATGAATACACTCATTTTTTTTTAATAAGAAACCGCTTATAAGAAACGGTAGGCTCAGTTTTTCGAAAGTTAAGAAACAGCCCTACCTGAAGTGAAAAAGCTAAGAAACTTTTGTAGTTTAAAATTTTAATTTTCCTATCGCACTCAAAAATGTTTTGACAGTGTACAGTTAAAGCAACTGTTTCAACATTTTTCTGAGTGCAAATTATGTTATTTACTTGTTTTGAGATCTTACTAAGTAAGGGAGCCCTTTAGAGAAAACAAAATTAACTCTACACTTCCGGCGTCAAAAGTATAAGAAATACATAAGAAACTTTTGCTAGCAAAATGGTCCAAATATTTAAGAAACTGCCTACCATCACCGGGCATTAGTTTCTTCTAAAAAAAATGAGTGCAGTTTCTTAAGGTAGATTTTCCCAGTACTAGAATTTCTTAATTTTCTGGCGATCTGAGAGTTGAGTTTCTTATGGGCAGTTTCTTATGAAGAAAAATACGTGTATGCTAACAATACTAGATCTTCTAAATGTGGGGGAAACCGTGCGAAGCGCGATAGTTTTCATGTTGCTCTTCAAAACCTTGCCTCTGAAGTATCTTCAAAACTCTGACCTTTAATTTTTGCTGGCCAATCCTCGGGAAATATTCTGTCAGCTGAAATGCTTCAAAACTATGCGGTTGGGAATGCCAAATGCAACGTAAATGCTTTTACCTGCCTACTATCGATTTCTCAAAAGTTGTATTTTGAATATAAGAAAATACTTTGTCACTGGTACAGTATGAGAAAAGCTGCATGTTCATGTTTTGATAGTTGAGAAAAAAAACAGAAAACAGAAGATTTCACGTTTCAGCTCATAACCACAAACTAATGAAAGGGACCAGATACTGATCAACCCTCCAACTTTATTGGAGTGAAGTATGCCTAAATTCTAGAGAAAAATCATTTAACATATTCATGGGTGCAATGTAGCCAAGAACCCAATGCACTCCATTATAAACTGTAGCTTTTTGCTATTTTTGCGCTGAAAATGTTATTCTCCGTTGATTCAAAGTGTCTGTGTAATTTCTGAAAATGGTTTCCCAGGAAATATTAAAACAACAACTTCATATAGCTTAGACCAAAAACGGCACAAGGTACCCCCCCCCCCTCCCCTCAAAACATAAGGTAGAGAAATATGATTGTTAGCAAATGCCTGGATATTTCCTGCAAGCTCAACTGGTGGCATGGCATTTCTTGGTATAATTCGTCAAACAATTTGCTAGCCAAGCATCTGACTTGAGCAAGCCCTGCCTGTAACGTATGTTCTTCAGATAATTTTTCTTGTGAGCAAATGTCCTCTCGGGAAGCCACGGAATACTTCACAGAGTCCATACGGGTCCAGTACAGGGGCAGACTGGCTGCAAAAATAGGGCCCGGGCCATTTTGGTAGAAAAGGGTCCCGAAACCGCAGGTGAGCCGAAAACGTAAGGTGTCCGGGGGTCGGAAGCTTTTTTGTGCTCAAACGTTCTAGATTGCCTTAAAAGTGTATCGCAGATATTTCCAACAATTCAAAAGGGGCTTGAAACCGCCATTTATCTCTCCATGGAATCTTTTCAGAGCGAAAAAATGTCTGTACACAGTTAAAGATTAGATTCAAGTTTAACAGGCTTCAGTCAGTAGAAAATGGCCTCCCGGACAGTCGATGGAGGCACCAGCTGAAAAATTTTCATGACCACATCTTTTTTCTCGAGAAATGCCTTTGTTCTGTCAGGAAATGAACACTTATATTTCCACCAAGAAACTTTAAATGTAAGAAGCATCCAAATTTCTCTCGATATACCTGTTTAAAAATTCGTCAATCATTTTCATAGGTGGGTATTTCTTTGTTCATTGCTGAAAAGCAGTACGGCTTCGAGTTGCTCTTTGTCCAACATACTCCCATTTCCAACTATGTTCTGTCTAGCAATAGCAGAGAAACAGTCACCGAGCAACCAGTAACACATTTACCATTAGGACTAGAGATAGCTTGGATGGGAATATTTCGCGCATAAATGGGACGGTGCATAATAGGTTTGGTGAAATCCGGGATTGCCCCTTTTTGACAAACAGGATACAGGATGTGTAATTCCTGGCTAGTGGGATACGGGAAAGGCAAGGGCAGCAGAATCAGGATGGGAGTATTTTTCACCACGCATGCGGCATATGCTGAAAAACGCTGTGGGACTGCGGATGAGAAGACCCTATTGTGCACCCTCAGATGGGACCCTATAACTTTGGAAAATAATCAAGTTGAATCGTTGTTTTACTTGTGCGTTATTCCTATCCATAATCAGTCTTGCTCCTTGGTTCCCATTGAGACTGAGTCAAAAAATATATTCATCATGTGAGTATGATGAGATTTTTCACCAAATTGAAGTGCGCCTGGGGCTCCAGATAGGTAAACTTGCCCTTGGGTAATGCAAAAGAATGATATTTTTACAATATAACAACTGATAAAGCAACTGACAACAAGAGAGTCTTGCAGCAACGACTGGTTAAGAGGGCCCCAACTGAGTTAGATAAATTGCCTGCTCACAGTAAAATTCAACAACAAAATTTTCTTTTTTTACAATCTTGAGAGGGCCCACCGGGCGATCACCCGGTAGCCCGACCGGCCAGTCCGCCTCTGGTCCAGTACCCCTACATCATTCTTCTTTGGTACCTGGAGTCCCACCCTGCAGTGGCTATTATCAACATTTCCTCGTTATTTTGGATATTTTTGTACATGGTTTAGGCAGAAACAACAGCAGAGCAATCCTAGTTTACTCAACTGCCTCAACTCACGGCATTTCAAGAATTTTCCCGCCACTCGAGATATCGACCAATGATAGAAGAGGGCTTTGGTCAAGCTCAGAAATTGATGATTGAAATTGAAAATTGATGAAAATGTTTATAAACCAAATGCTATTCTTAAATCAAATGAACTCAACAATGTGAGTCATTAAAATTCAGTAAAGAAAGTTTAGCTGTGCTGTTGGTGCGAATTAATTCCCCAGGAACGCAACGATGAGGGGGGGCATAAGGTTACTATCAAAAGCTACCTTCTCCATCACCACTGCCTCGGTTATAAAGGTTCAGTACCGTTTAAAAGCCAGCTAGCGCTTTTATAATGTAGTTGCAATGATATTTAGCAAATAGAAAGAGCCTGATATGACTTCACGTCGTTTTTGAAGAGCTTCATTGGTGAGGATCAAGACCCCAAATGATGGGCCTTTTTCAAAATCAGTTTTCTCCGAATTAACGCGTTCTTTTAAAAAAAACCGCGAGGAAAATTTAAAGATATTAGTGCTGAGTTGAAAAATCTAAATTTTTTCCTGAATTTACCTCATGGCCGCTTGCACGACGAGCCAAATGTGAGAGGTATTTTCTTCCGCCGTTTCTTTTATTTTCGTGACGTCATGGTCACATCTAATTGGCTAACGTGCAAATGTAAACATCCGGTTCGGCTCTATTGAAAGATTATTTGTCCTTGTTCAGGGGTCCAGGAATATCAGTGAAGATTGTAGTTATGGTTTCTCTGGTTCTTTGTGATCCAGATTATGAAAACAACAGCTGTGTAATTTGATATAGATCACATCATCATTGCGGTCGGCCTGCTATTGTTACAGTAAAAGAGTCTTTTGTCATATGAGAGCTCTTATCTCATTGGCAGCCGCTTAAACTCGCGGTTTTTTCAAATCCTGCGCATCGTAACGTTAAGAAAAGATAAAGAAAAGGAGAAAGGGATGAAACTTCTGATGATCCCACAGGGCGTCCAGGAATATCAGTGAACAGACTGTAGTTTTGGTATCTTTGGTTCCTTGTGATCTGGATTATGAAAACAACAGCTGTATAATTTGATACAGATTATGTCGCGTTCAATTCCTACCCTGACCATCCCCCCCGGGCAGCCCGGGGGTCAACAAAAATTCCTTGCTCAAATGCCCAGGGGCCGGGGAAAAATTGATGGTCAAATGCCCGGGGGCCGGGCACTGAAAAAATGCTATATTCCTAGTCACTGTATAAGCAAAAGCTCCTGTTTTTGCCAAATGCTACTCAAATGCCCGGGGGCCGGGGAAAAATGTACGGTCAAATGCCCGGGGGCCGGGAAAATTTGTTGTGCAAATGCCCGGGGGTGTCCCGGGGGGGGGGATGGTCAGGGTAAGAATTGAACGAGACATTACATCATCCTCGCGGTCGGCCTGCTATTGTTACAGTTGAATATTTTATAGTAGAGGAAAGGGATGAAACTACGTCGAACCGCTTCAGAGGTCGTCCTAGAACTTCGATAAATTTATAATGTCAGATAAGTGCTTTCAATTTACTTTGCATGATTTAGGGAGACCTGTCAAAATTCGTTTCGTACGTGGAGAAAAAGAAGAAATTTTCTCCGTTAGCCTTTTCGAGCAAATGAAGCGAGGTTAAGTGTTTGCTACTGCTTCAGAGGCTTCAAAGGACACGGATTAAATTGGCTTGATTGACGTTTTTCACCTCATTTTCTTTATTCACAAGGTACACAAAATTGCCTCTCTCTTCAAGCGCTATGGACAGAAGAGCCAAGAGGCCGAGAACTGTCGTATACAAAAGCCTTGAATTTGCATTTCTGCCCTGCGACTACTTTGAATGAAGTTCTTGTATTTGAATAAATGATCGCCTTCATTTGGAAACGAGACCCTGCGTGGAGGGCTTTTTAGGGGGAGGGGCTGCAAAGTGAAGGGCAGAGCACTAGAAAATAGCACATTTGGGTCATTTTCGAGAAAAAGGGCATATGTGCCCTCCTGTTCTTGATTTTAAGTATTTCAAATTTTCACCCTGTGTGGAAGAAAGTTTTCCAAATTGATTGCCTTCTGGGAGCAAACTGGCAATAAACAAAGCAAAATTACGAATTCCTTGTTAAGATCCTGTACGAGAGCAGTTAATTCAGAACCATAAACCCTCTACGGGAGCACTTTTGCGCAATAAAGTTCAAAAACACCTTGAAGTATGCGCAAAGGACAATAAAGCCCCTACCAGCTCACCCATAAATGTGATATAATGTCATTTCCCAAATAAAACATCAAGAGAAGATCCCAATAATCCAAGGTTGCATCAAGAGTATGTTAAAATTGATCACAGTGTTATTTCCTTATTGTGGGCTAAAAAATGGAGAATGTCATTCAATCCTGATCCACAAAAACAAGTTGTTGAATTAATATTCACAAGGAAGAGGATTGAAATTGATCATCCAGTGATCCTCTTTAACAACATACCTGTGAAGAAAGTAAATGAACATAAACATTTAGGAATTATCCTGGACTCAAAGCTTTCTTTTTCAGCTCGTATCAAAGCAGCTATCGCTAAGACAAGAAAGGGCATTGGGTTGCTGAAATACCTCTCCAAACATCTGCCTCGGCATACCCTAAACGAATTATATAAGCTCTATGTCCGACCCCACCTAGACTATGGTGATGTCATCTACCATACTCCTGATAAAGTATGTCAATTCATTCGAAACATCATTTTGCCTAATTTAATGCAAAAATTAGAGTCCGTTCAGTATTCTGCTGTTTTAGCTGTATCAGGAGCAGGGAGAAGAACATCCCAAGAGAAGCTGTACGCAGAGCTTGGTTAGGAGTCACTGAGTTCCCGAAGATGAAGTAGATGCCTCACTTTGTTTTACAAGTTTATAAAAAACCTAAGCCCTGCATATACAATGGATCCCATCCCACCATTTCATCAATCGCAGTACCAGCTACGCAGTCAGGATGTTACTGGACGAATAATGGCAAGAACAGAAAAATTCAAGTCTAGCTTCTATCCTGATTGGCTGTCCGAATGGAACAAGCTTGAACCTGAATTGATACTAGCACCATCTGTTTCTGTTTAAAAAAGCTTTCATAAATAATCCGCTCTCCTGCAAAATCTGTCTTTGGAATTCAAGATCCAATCGGATTATCATATCTTACTCAACTTAGGGTAGGTCTCAGCAAATTAAACCTCCACAAATTCAAGCATAAATTTCAGGATACTGTGAACCCAATGTGCCCAACGAGCGATTTGATTGATTTGATCTTAATTTCTTTAGGCACGGTGGCCACGTCAGTCAAAGGACTGATTTACAGTGGGCCGTGGAAATACATACAATAATTAAATTAAAAGAAAAGCATACAAAATTAAATAATCTTATTCACAAAACAATCTAATAAGCAAATTAAAAGTAATGCATGAAAGAGAGAATCAGCATTCGCTGAGCATAGGTTCCAAATCTTTAAACAGGCTGGTGTAAAATTGAGTGACCTATTTTTTTGAACTGAATGACTTCAAAGAAATTTTAGCTAAGTCTCTATAAATCTACCGTTGGAATTTTCTGAAATTTTCAATACTTTCAGAATTAGAGTGTTTTTCTTCTTATTCAAGAATTCAAGAAAAATTTTCAAAAAAACTTAAAACCATCGTAAGTTTTAAACTGTTCCACGTAACATGAAATAATTTCGAAGGAAACCATAGTTCATAAATGCCTACAATATGGTGTCAAGCAAAAGTCTGTCACTCATCTGGTTTATGATTTAGAAATTTAATGACGTCACAGCCTCAAATGAGTTGAAATGTAAGATATGCTGTAATTTCGAAAAATGTTCAAAATTTCTGGAATGTCCAACGGTAGAATAATAGATAAGTATCTAAAGTTTCTTTCAAGCCATTCATTCAGAAGAAATAGGTCATTGAATTTTACACCCACCTTTTTAAGCTGAGTTAAAGATTTGAAACCTATGCTCATTCGCTGTTGGTATTGCTGATACTTTTTTTTAATGCTTCATAAGTTTTTGATGATTTGATTTCAATAGAAAGATCGTTCCACAATGTAGCACCCTTATATGAGAAGCTCCTTTGTCCGAAGGCCGATTTGCGATGAGGAACGGCCAAATCTGTTTTGGTATTGCGCAGTTCTCTCTTGCATGAATCGGATAGCCTGACGAACATTTCTGTTAGGTAAGTGGGAGCTAGATCATTCACCGACTTGTACACCATTTTTAAAGTTTCTGAATTTTGATAAGCTCGTTGATGGTGGGCCAACCAAGTTTTCTAATGATGGGTAGAGCTGGAGCATCATAAGCACTGTTTGTGACTATTCTTGCCACCCTATTTTGGAGTTTTTGCAACTTATTTATAGCATTGATACCAGAAACTCCCCACACCGGGCAGCTATATCTGAGGTAGGGTTCCACTAAACTTCTGTACATTTTCTGTACAGTAACAATGGGTAAATATTTTTTGGAGAAACGTAGCATCCCTAATCCTCGTAAAACCTTTTTCGTCACTGCTGAAAATTGCTCGTCCCAGCTCAAATGTTTATCAACAATTACCCCAAGGTATTTTATATTTTCTACGAGGGCAACATTCTCCTCACCCACCATGAAAGTGGGCTTTGCTACTCTATCATCACTTACATCTTTCAGTCGCTTTCTGCTGCCAACTACAAGACTTTGTGTTTTAGCAACATTAAGGGACAATTTATTAGCTTGTAGCCAAAATTTCAAGTTACCCAAGTGATCTGCTGTATTTTTTATTTTGGTCTCCCTATGACGAGATACGCCCATCAAGTTAAGAGACATTCATTCATGGAGAGAATTCAGCACAACGAGGAACGTATAATTCAGCACAACGGAGAACGTCCAAACTCAGCACAACGGACAACGTATCATGCAAGAAAGACATTGTATATAATTGTAAATAATCAAGACTAGACTTTATTCAACGTATCGGATTACTCATCGAACTTCAAATCGCTGCAGAGTCGGACACATCGTTATCGTCGGACATTTATAACGCTTGCTCGTATCTTGTCATAGTCATACTCAGAGGATATAAACTGGACAAACACCTTTTTTGTTTAGTACAAGAAGGAATACGTTTATCAATTCACGTTTAACTAATATCAAGAGGGAAAACGTTATTTATAGAGTTATTTGTGTTTGTTTATCTAACGATTCAGTTTAGGCCCAACATTGCGCCACTCGAAAGCAGGACTTGCTCTTGGATTTTGTATCACAATCAGTATATTTTATAACGTTGCAAAATTCCAAGCACAAAATACAACATCATCGTTGACGCAATCGTTAATATGCGTAACTGAATAGCAGAGGCCCTAGACAGGACCCTTGCGGTACTCCACAAGTTATAGATTCGATATTCGAAAGCTTTCCATTTACCTTACAGCACTGTTTTCTATTAGTTAAATAAGAGCGGAACCATTTCAGTTCTTTATTATGAATACCATATAGCTCTATTTTTTGCAATAATATTTCATGATTCATGGTGTCGAAAGCCTTTTTGAGATCTACAAAGGTAACTGCTGTATATTTACCACCCTCTATGATATGATAATGATAATAATCTTATTTAAAGTTGGTCTATTTACAATAGTAATATAATCACTAATTTATACCAACTATTTGTTGTGTTATGTTCATTGTCAAATGATACATAATAATCAAATACGCATTGTATTAATTCCCACAGGTGCGTGCAGCACGTAGCGCATGTTTTCGTACGTGTAAGTTGTTTTCCTATTTAAGTTTTGAACGGTTGTTTATCGAGTTAGTTAGTAAACACGAGAGTTGAAATAAAACGTCTCATCTCTGGCTTGTCTAACTCAACATGGTGACAGGAAAACTTAAAAGCTACAACTGAGGAGTGTGCATGGCTACGAATGTATAAGAGCGGTCTTAAGACTACGGGTCGACGACTAAGAGGCGCTACATTGGTGAGCCCCGCAGCTTGCAACAAAGTTCACGTGCAAGATGGCGACGTTTCAAGTCACACCCCCAGAAAAGTTTTCTTTTAAGCCAGAAGAATGGTGTAAATGGATTCGACGTTTCGAACGTTTCAGAGTGGCCTCTGAGCTCCATAAGCGAGATGAAGAGAGTCAAGTAAACACACTGATATACTCAATGGGCGACGAAGCAGATGACATATTGCAGTCGTTTGGCCTCAGTGATGCCGATAGAAAGAAATACAAAAGTGTGAAAGACAAATTCGAGGGGCATTTCATCATAAAGAGAAATGTGATATTCGAAAGAGCCCGATTCAACATGCGTGTTCAGCAAGAGGGTGAGTCTGTAGACAGTTTTATTACTGATCTCTATACTCTAGCTGAATTTTGTGTATTTGGAGATTTACACGACGAATTGATTCGTGACCGTATAGTTGTTGGGATTCGTGATAAAAATTTATCAGAAAGATTGCAATTGGAGAGTGAATTAACACTTTCGAAAGCCATTAATGCTGTTCGACAGAAAGAAGTAGTTAAAAAACAGCAGAATCTAATGAGTTTTAAAGCTTTTTCAGCACAACCAACCGTCGATGCAGTGAAGAGTTCAAAGCAAAGAAACCCAAGCAGAGGCAAAAGCGCTGAT
>REGL01000521.1:134488-145763 GCA_004194395.1 Aurelia aurita complex sp. Pacific | reverse complement strand
GGGTAGTTAGATGCCACAGTCGTGCTTGATTCCCACAGCTTTGCTCGGCCTTGTTCTTTTGCGGAGGAAAACATTATTCACTACTATGGAAGAGCTCGTTACCTCCTCTGCAGAAGTATAGAAATGAATCCTCCGCAGATACATATTAGTTGCAGCGCTCCTCCATAGCAGCACACCAGCAGTGTGTAGCTACCCATGATTACAAGGCTAGCTAAATGAGGATAGTATCAACCAAGTTGAGTTCTTCCCATTGATGTTACACACATTTACTACGCTGTTGTTCTTAAAGGTGGTCACGCAGATCTCAAAGCATGTAATCCATTGAAAAGTCGACTAAATTCCAAAGTTTCTTCAATAAATCCAAACTTAAAACCTCTTTGAATTAGCAGATGAACAAATGACAGGTTGATCTGAAGTGCCGATTATGTATTTAGGCCCATCTGATCAATCAGAATACAGGTAAGGCCACTCTTTGCAATTTACCGAAGGTACATATTGACCTTCCAATCAAAAGAAAATCACTGCTTCGCGCCATTTTTATTTTCTTGTAAATCAAGCGCGAAATTAAATTCATAAATTATTTTCTCATTTCTTTTGAAACATGTAGCGTGAAAGCATGAATATTTGTACATGTTTGAGCTTAAAGTGATATATTTTAGAAAATTGTGCTTTGGAGATGACAAGAGTATTACTTGAGTACTTATTGATTTGCAACGTCTAGTCATCATTAAAAGTTGGCATGCGGCTTTTCGCTCAGTTGGGGGCATTTATGTACAATTCGTGTAGTAAGGCCACGAATTGTGGGAGCTCAATCGAATCTGGCGACCAGCAACATCCCAAAACTCACCCAGTCTTCCTGTGAACAAAAAGAGGTTTGGTATCAAGAAATTGATTTGTGTTTGATATAGCACAAGGTTTTCAATTTAATTGCGAACAAACAAGGACAGATTTTGTAAGACAATAGCACGAGTTGCTATTGTTGACACCTGAATTCAAAGCGATTAGCGACTGCGGACAAAGGTGATTCTCTCAACCATAAATTCAAAACAAACAAAGCCGCAACATTTGCTCTGAAACCCAGGTAGCTAGGGCGCTTGTTGTGCATTCCAAAAATTCTTTTTAAGAGCAAACATGGGCATAAATTGAAAGAAGAAGGATATGTCTACACATCTACCTCGAGTATTTCATTTCTTTGGCTCAGAACCTGAGCAGTAATTGTTTTAATTACACCCAAAAAAGAAGAGAATTGAATCGACTCTCAATCGGCTTCCGAACCAAAGAAACAAAATGCCCGAGGTAGATGTGTAGATGTATCTTTTTCTTTCGATATATGCTCATGTTTGCTCTTGAGAATGCACAGCGAGTGCGCTAGCTACCTGGGTTTCAGAGAAATTTTTGCGGCTTTGCTTGTTTTGATTTACCGGTTGAGAGAATTTCCTTTGTCTTCGATCGATAATCGCTTTGAATTGCGGTGTCAATCAAAACCAACTCATATTGTCTTACAAAATCTGTCCTTGTTAGTGTGAACTATTTGGAGAACTTCCTCGCCAGTTTCCAGAAAGGATTAGACTTGCCTCAAATCTATTTTGTCAGCTGTAATAAGTCTGTCGACTTGGGGCGAGTCTAAGAAAGGATTGACTCTCTTGGTTCTTTGGGGCCTATTCAAGTTTTTTATAAACACGTGACATCCCTATGGTATATTCGTAGACTCGATACATGTCGTGGTCTTGCTCTTTGACTGAACTTATACCGCTGTACAACTACGACTAAGTCACCTGCTATTTTTTTTCTCCAAACCACCTAGCGTAAAACGCAACTGAAAGTAGTTTTCCGGAACTGCTGCACCATAAACTAGCTATCAGCACTTAAATGAATAATTCCTCAAGCCATGATCGCAAACACGCTTTCCTCTGAGCCATATTCTGATTGGAACACGAAGGCGACAAACATTTTTCGCCGATTGCAATTTTTGTCCGGTTCTACAGCTCTATGGAAATAAGGCCCTTGCTGAAGTGACAACAACAACATCAATTCAATGAGATTAGATCAGATCAGTGGATGAGATGAGATGAGATGAGATGAGATGAGATGAGATGAGATGAGATGAGATTAATGTTGAGGGTTTTTGTGGAGTAAGGCTAGACTGATTACATAAGTCCCTCTAACTTTCGTTCTTGTTGTTGTTGTTGTTGTTGTTGTTGTTGTTGTTGTTGTTGATATCGTTTCCGACAAGTCTGCTGGAGGAGCGAAACAAGATACTTTGTTGGAACGGGTCTAGAGTAAGGCTAGCATATTCTAGCAGCGATGCTGTAGTTTCCTTACCCCTTGCAAAGTTCGACCCTTGTCCTAGCTATTGAGGTGCATTTCACCCAGCAGAATACTTTTGGTTCCACCGAAACCCAAACAGAAGCTGTTGGGCTTGATTAACGAGTCAAAAGTAACAAAATGGATATCTGAAATGGACTGTGAAATGGGAATATACTAAATTCAAAAATACGACAGAATAACCTCATTCCAAGCATGTGGATCTAAAATGACCATACTTTGGTTATTTTTTACTCTCTCAATTCTTGAGTTACAAAATTTGCTCTGTTTTGAATCCGTTTTCAATCCTTCTAACAAGAAAGTAATCCAGGTGGAAACGATACCAGAGGACGTTTGTTTTTCTGGAGCTATCCGATATTTTGTGGCAAATTCTGGTATAAGTGCAAATTCTTCGTTAAAATACAGAAGGACAAAGTTTGTTTGGCATTATTAACCTGTCTAGGCCTCTATTGGTGCTCGGAGTAAACATTTGCGCAGCTCATACGCGAATGGCGAAGCCTTAAGTAACATATTAATTTAGAGGAGGTTTTCATTATCACTAATTAAATGTCCTTTCAGCTGCACTTACTTAAAGTCCTCCTATTTGGCCCATCCTAGACGTACTTCGNCTGTACAACTACGACTAAGTCACCTGCTATTTTTTTTCTCCAAACCACCTAGCGTAAAACGCAACTGAAAGTAGTTTTCCGGAACTGCTGCACCATAAACTAGCTATCAGCACTTAAATGAATAATTCCTCAAGCCATGATCGCAAACACGCTTTCCTCTGAGCCATATTCTGATTGGAACACGAAGGCGACAAACATTTTTCGCCGATTGCAATTTTTGTCCGGTTCTACAGCTCTATGGAAATAAGGCCCTTGCTGAAGTGACAACAACAACATCAATTCAATGAGATTAGATCAGATCAGTGGATGAGATGAGATGAGATGAGATGAGATGAGATGAGATGAGATGAGATGAGATTAATGTTGAGGGTTTTTGTGGAGTAAGGCTAGACTGATTACATAAGTCCCTCTAACTTTCGTTCTTGTTGTTGTTGTTGTTGTTGTTGTTGTTGTTGTTGTTGTTGATATCGTTTCCGACAAGTCTGCTGGAGGAGCGAAACAAGATACTTTGTTGGAACGGGTCTAGAGTAAGGCTAGCATATTCTAGCAGCGATGCTGTAGTTTCCTTACCCCTTGCAAAGTTCGACCCTTGTCCTAGCTATTGAGGTGCATTTCACCCAGCAGAATACTTTTGGTTCCACCGAAACCCAAACAGAAGCTGTTGGGCTTGATTAACGAGTCAAAAGTAACAAAATGGATATCTGAAATGGACTGTGAAATGGGAATATACTAAATTCAAAAATACGACAGAATAACCTCATTCCAAGCATGTGGATCTAAAATGACCATACTTTGGTTATTTTTTACTCTCTCAATTCTTGAGTTACAAAATTTGCTCTGTTTTGAATCCGTTTTCAATCCTTCTAACAAGAAAGTAATCCAGGTGGAAACGATACCAGAGGACGTTTGTTTTTCTGGAGCTATCCGATATTTTGTGGCAAATTCTGGTATAAGTGCAAATTCTTCGTTAAAATACAGAAGGACAAAGTTTGTTTGGCATTATTAACCTGTCTAGGCCTCTATTGGTGCTCGGAGTAAATATTTGCGCAGCTCATACGCGAATGGCGAAGCCTTAAGTAACATATTAATTTAGAGGAGGTTTTCATTATCACTAATTAAATGTCCTTTCAGCTGCACTTACTTAAAGTCCTCCTATTTGGCCCATCCTAGACGTACTTCGAATTTGATCTTTTGACTTTCTAAAGTCAGGCTGCGAGGCTAATGGTGTCTGATTGATTAAGAATTTGAAGCCTTCGTGTCACAGGGGGCGAAATCGTATGCGTACGAGCCAGGGGGCTTCAAGGATGGCAGCCCCCTGATGTTGGGAATTTAAAAAAATCAGCCTTCTCGGGCAAAAATCCGCCCTTAGTCGGTCAACAGTTTCTGGCAGCCCCCTAGATTTTATCTCAGGCGAAATCTTGCTTAGGCACTGGGATATCCATGATCCCCTTGACATGACGCTCTGGTGATGTCGTTGGTAATCCTATCCAGCTGAGCATCCACCACAACGTCAGAGGATTACTTGCGCCACAACCTTCAGAACCGAGGGAATTTCACTCCCAAAAAGTCTCATACACCTTTGGCAAAACTCCTTTTTATTTTGAAGATAAATCCATAAAAATCCGTCGTCTGTTAAGATTGCGTTACCGTTGCAGTCGGTGTCATGGTCCCGAAAGTCAATATGACGCAAAACGTGAGTATAACATTGCGAGGAGAGTAAATATTGCAAAACAACGTGGGTGCATCGTCACTGATACAAAGTAAAATATTATCAAGCAGATCGAATCACATTAACATGGTGGTAATTCAATCCTTGAAGTTATAACTGTTTGCTTCTTTGAAGACAGACTTGCACCATATTTCATTTAATAAATCAACAAGTCGAAAAAGCTGGAAAGTAGCCTGTGTTCCAGACTCATAGTATAAGTCTCCTTGGTCTACCTTGAAGATGATTTCTGAGGAATAATGACATTGATCATGGGAGACTGAGGATGATTAGCAGCTGCTTTTATACGAAGAAAAACACAGAAAGACCGTTTTTCGATTGACTCACTTCAACATCCTTTCAACATTTGACTTATGTCTTTGCGCTACTCTGCAGATCTATTTTGTTCTTTATCACATAAGATCACATCAACATTTCCAAAAAAATGAAAAATACATGCCACACCGATGCGTAGTTATATGTATTGAAATTACACTAATATTGAAAAACAGTACCCTTGGCTAGATTCATTTCAGAGCCATTCGAGTCAGCAGATGTCTCAAATTTGTTGGTTTATATATCAAATGTTGATTCGTTTCGCAAAAAATTATTTCAATATCAACAAAAATGGATTGCCCAGACTATTTTAGCTGAAAACATGGCCGTTCCCTAGACCAATATTGTCAAATATGATACCCTTGGCTAAACCGTGACTAGAACGAAATTGCAAAAAAATTACACCCCTTTGCTATACTAGATGTCCGAAAAAGTATACCCTTGCTCGTGGCATATCCCCAGGTACCTTTACTATGGCAGAACCCCCCCGTCCCCCGTGCCCCTCTTGTCACCCATATACTTGAGTGCACCCTCTAGGTTCTCGTTATGCAATCCTACCATTTGTGCCCAGCATTCCTAAGCATTCTTCATCCTTTTATGATCATTTTTCCAACAAATTAGGACATGATGAATCCAAGAACCAAGGTCAACTGATCTTTCTTTTCCAACGTAATCTTCCCCTTAGATGTTTTCATACCTAGGAATGTGCAGGTTCTGGCACGGCGAACATTTTAAACCTTCGGCAAACGTTTAGTCTATTGATTGCTGGGAAAATATTCGTCTTCTTAGGCTCTTATATATCTTCATCAACTAGAGATGAATTCTATTTGTTGTGAGATATGTTTTATGAAATTTTGAGGCTTAGAGTTCATGTGACTTCGAGCTTTGAGATGGTCATTCCGAAAGTGTAGAATTTTATCTTGTGTGCAATGTTTGGTTTGTATCAAGGAGAGGTTGAGAAGAATGCGCAATAAAACAGAAATAATTTTTTGATGTTATCCATTGGAATGATTGTCGGTTGTCCGAAAAGGCGAAAACCAGTGAAGCGAACTCTCTACTTGTGCACGCGAAAGGCGGTTTCTAAGAGAAGTTATGTGCTTATATCGTATATCGAAGAAGGGTAAATCTAAAGTTCTGCCTGGCAGTGATTATTTTATTTGAGCCATAAATATTCGAGAATTGTAACTCTTTCTGCTCAGCTTCCGAATCAAATAAACAAAATCCGCCAGGCAGATCTTTAGATTTACCCTTCTTCCTCTGTTATAGGTACATAACTTCTCTAAGAAACTACCTTTCGCGTGCCCAAGGCGATAAACCCTACTTGTTTCCGGCCAACTTTTGAGGCTTTGTTTGTTTTTAATTACTGGTTGAGGGAGATGGAGTTACAACCTTTCGAAGTTAAATTTTGTGCGAAAGCTGAAACCAGACACTTCTCAATAGAATTGGGGGGGGGGTAGCTTTTAGTTTTGTTTCTTCTCGTTTCTCATTCTCATTTGTTTCTGGTTTCAGAGCAAACCAAACAGAATTTGGCAAGGACTTTTGATGACATCACTTTCTCTGCCTATGGAATGCCTTGAAGAATTCTGTTTAGTTCGGCATCGGCAGAGTTTAAAAATGACTCAGTGCAGTCTCTCATCCATCGATTGAATTTTCATTTAATGTTTTTTGGATTCTTGCTTTTTATTTTTACAATGGTTACAACAATCAGAATCCCATCAGAGTACTCAAATTTCAGGTTGCTGTAAGTTTTCAAATTGCCAGAATTTCAGCCTTGCTTTAATTGCTTTTTGCCTGCCGTTAGTAGTTCTCCGCCTTTAGCCTCAAGATCTATGCGAATGATCATGGCTCAATTTAGATACTGTAGGCAATATTCTTATCTTTTTGTGCTNCAGTGCAGTCTCTCATCCATCGATTGAATTTTCATTTAATGTTTTTTGGATTCTTGCTTTTTATTTTTACAATGGTTACAACAATCAGAATCCCATCAGAGTACTCAAATTTCAGGTTGCTGTAAGTTTTCAAATTGCCAGAATTTCAGCCTTGCTTTAATTGCTTTTTGCCTGCCGTTAGTAGTTCTCCGCCTTTAGCCTCAAGATCTATGCGAATGATCATGGCTCAATTTAGATACTGTAGGCAATATTCTTATCTTTTTGTGCTCACTAGACATATCAGAAAATAAAGGTAAATATTTTCACTTTTTAACATTAGAATTTAAAACATTGATAAGTTTGTTTTCATAAATTATCTTGCCGTGGTCTATGCCTTGTAGCTTCTTGAATGTTAGTGGAATGTTTGATCCAATGAAATAATTTCGGCGGTGGTTTTTGCTCTATGATCGTATTCAATCAATGGGCGTATTTATAGATCTTGATCGAAGTAAGATCCAGAAAAGGATACCCTGAGGTCAGAAACTCAAGAAACTTATGAGTTGAAGGGAATAGCATCTGTATCTGCAAATTTTACCGGACAACTTTTTGCTTCGTTGCTTGACGTTTTAAGGCCATACAGGCGTTAGTAGACAAAGCCAAACCTTGAAGATAGGTAGTGGTAGGGTAAGGCAAGGAAGCAAATGTCCACATATGGTGTGCTTGGATCTATTAATTTAGCAACCTCCATTGATTGCAGTGCATTGGCGCAAAGGCATCCTTTTACATAAATGTACGAGCCAGGGGGGCGGGGCGGGGGATAGATCCCCAACGTTTGAAAGACTTGTAAATAAGGCCATATTCTGTCTAAAGATTGGCCAAAAGTCAGGCAAAGTAGACGTAAACAATGACCTTGGTTTTGGGCAGCCCCCGGAACCCCAGATTTGATCGTTGTACACACACTGCGCCCCATCAAACACATTAGATCATCTTCAGCCCTGTTCGGCTGGTTTCCACATATTGCATATCATAACTTACATAACCTGTGGTACCCAACTCATCCTGCAAAAAAGAGGGTCTCCTTTCCTTGGGTTATGTGTGGATCTGCCACCCGGTGAAGACTTACATTAGGTGCAAACAGCAGTTAATTCAAATTCAAGGAGTGTTTCATTTGCACTGATTTGACAGTGTTATGATGTTTTGCTTTGCAATTTTTGTAAGACTACGAAATGCTTTTGCAGCATATTGCGTTGACGGGATATAGTTGAGTAACAACACTTGAATTTTTGATGTCTCGGGAGTTTCTACGTTTGACTGGAAAAAGATCACTGAGTTTTCTCTCCAGCTAGTGTCTGAAGATTTCCTATAACCTTCATTCTCCAACTTTGATATCCTTGATGTCTCGGAAGCTCCCATGTTTCACGGGAAAAGATTACTCAATTTTCTATTTCCTTTAAACTTTATCCTCTTACTTTGATATCCACTATACATTTCCTTCGCCGCTTTAAGAAGCAGCTCTACAAACAGGCAATATTCCTTCAAATGTAGGCAAAAGACCGAATTTCACTGTGAGTTTCAACTCACATAAGTTTGGGACGTTTCATTTCTATTAGAAAGTAGCCTGGGGGTCAATTGGTACCTGATGTGTTGTCATGCGCCTTCCAAAAAAGACGCGGGAAAGGAGGGTGCCTTTCTTCAAAGTAGGCACGCGCACGTGTTTAGGGGTGCCAATTCGACCATAATTTCATTAAGGGTTGTACTTTTTTCATTTGATAAATCTAAACTTCTCTACAAGACTACAATGATATTTTAATCAAAATTTCTACAAATAGAATTTGTAACGAGTCAAAGAACTTAGCAGACCAGCACAAGGTGGGGTAGGAATTTGAAAGCAGTTTCCTTCTCTTGAAATCACACCGGTAATATTAGCAATTCTAGTAACTGACTTTTCAGCAATTAGGGTACCTGAACTTTTGAGAAGTTCTGTTTTACATGGAAAAGGGTGTGTTCTCAGGAAAATCCTCCGCGACGCGATGAGGGGATTTACCTATTTCGTTGAAACAGGCCAGCATTTAGGTTGCATATATGTTAAACCTTTGTACGAGTATGGCACTNTGAAAATGACTCAGTGCAGTCTCTCATCCATCGATTGAATTTTCATTTAATGTTTTTTGGATTCTTGCTTTTTATTTTTACAATGGTTACAACAATCAGAATCCCATCAGAGTACTCAAATTTCAGGCCAGTTACTGTAAGTTTTCAAATTGCCAGAGTTTCAGCCTTGCTTTAATTGCTTTTTGCCTGCCGTTAGTAGTTCTCCGCCTTTAGCCTCAAGATCTATGCGAATGATCAGGGCTCAATTTAGATACTGTAGGCAATATTCTTATCTTTTTGTGCTCACTAGACATATCAGAAAATAAAGGTAAATATTTTCACTTTTTAACATTAGAATTTAAAACATTGATAAGTTTGTTTTCATAAATTATCTTGCCGTGGTCTCTGCCTTGTAGCTCGTTGAATGTTAGTGGAATGTTTGATCCAATGAAATAATTTCGGCGGTGGTTTTTGCTCTATGATCGTATTCAATCAATGGGCGTATTTATAGATCTTGATCGAAGTAAAATCCAGAAAAGGATACCCTGGGGTCAGAAACTCAAGAAACTTATGAGTTGAAGGGAATAGCATCTGTACTGTATCTGCAAATTTTACCAGGCAACTTTTAGCTTCTTTGCTTGACGTTTTAAGGCCATACAGGCGTCTTTGCGAAGAAGTAGACAAAGCTAGGTAGTGGTAGGGTAAGGCAAGGAAGCAAATGTCCACATATGGAGTGCTTGGATCTATTAATTTAGCCATCTTCGTTGATTGCAGTGCATTGGCGCAAAGGCATCCTTTTACATAAATTTACGTGCCAGGGGGCGGGTGGGGGATAGATCCCCAACGTTTGAAAGACTTGCAAATATGGCCATATTCTGTCAAAAGATTTGCCAAAAATCAGGCAAAGTGGACGTAAACAATGACCTTGGTTTTGGGCAGCCCCCCGGAACCCCAGATTTGATCGTTGTACAGACACTGCGCCCCATCAAACACATTAGAGCATCTTCAGCCATGTTCGGCTGGTTGCCACATATTGCCTACTATCATAACTTACATTACCTGGGGTACCCAACTCATCCTGAAAGAAAGAGGGTCACCTTTCCTTGGGTTATGTGTGGATCTGCCACCCGGTGAAGACTTACATTAGGTACAAACAGCAGTTAATTCAAATTCAAGGAGTGTTTCATTTGCACTGTTTTGACAGTGTTATGATGTTTTGCTTTGCAATTTTTGCAAGACTACGAAATGCTTTTGCATCATATTGCGTTGACGGGATATAGTTGAGTGAGAGCACTTGAATTTTTGATGTCTCAGGAGTTTCTACGTTTCACATAAAAAAAGATTACTCATTTTTCTCTCCAACTACTATCTGGAGATTTCCTGTAAACTGCATTCTCCAGAGACGTAGGAACCGGGGGGGCACTGGGGGCACGTGCCCCCCCAAGATTTTGAAATAAACAAAGATGTGCCCTTTTTGTTTTCAGGAAATGCCCCTTTAGCTTAATGGAAAAAGTGCCCTCGAAGTGTCGTGCCCCTCCAAGTTTGAGATGCTTCCTACGTCCCTGGCATTCTCCAACTTTGATATCCATGATGTCTCGGAAGTTCCCATGTTTCACCGGAAAAGATTACTCATTTTTCTCTTTAGCTACTATCTGGATATTTCCTATAAACTTTATCCTCTTACTTTAATATCCACTATACATTTCCTTCGACGTTTCAAGAAGCAGCTCTACAAACAGGCAATATTCCTTCAAATGTAGGCAAAAGGCCAAATTTCACTGTGTGGGTTTCAGCTCACATAACTTTAGGACGTTTCATTTCTATAAGAAAGTAACCCAGGGGTACCTGATGTGTTATCATGCGCCTTCCAAAAAAGACGCGAGAAAGGAGGGTGCCTTTCTTCAAAGTAGGCACGTGCACGTGTTTAGGGGTGCCAATTCGACCATAATTTCAATAAGGGTTGCACTTTTTCATTTGATAAATCTAAACTGCTCTACAATGATATTTTAATCAAAATTTCTGCAAATAGAATTTGTAACGAGTCAAAGAACTTAGCAGACCAGCACAAGATGGGGTAGGGATTCGGGAGCAGTTTCCTTCTCTTGAAATCACACCGGCAATATTAGCAATTTTAGTAACTGACTTTCAGCAATTAGGCTACCCTGAACTTTTAAGAAGTTCTGTTTGACACCGGAAAGGGTGTGTTCTCAGGAAAATTCTCCGCGACGCGATGAGGGGATTTACCTATTTCGTTAAAACAGGCCAGCATTTAGGTTGCATATATGTTAAACCTTTGTACGAGTATGGCACTATAGGAAAATATAGAAGTGCGCCCCCCCCCC
>REGL01000521.1:105616-134053 GCA_004194395.1 Aurelia aurita complex sp. Pacific | reverse complement strand
CCCCCCCCCCCCACGTCAAAAAAATAAGAGATGGCGAGTAGCAACGTCTCCTCTAGGCCAGCTGCCATTATGTTCATGAAAATTTTAGGAAACTTTAAACGCAAGGCCTAAAGCTTACAGAATCCTCCTGGTTGTCAAATATAAAGCCCAAGTTCGTACAAAGTTTGAACTATACTGAAAAATTCACTTCATGAATCGTGAAAGGCTAATACATTACTCCTTTCACAACGTTTCTCTTTGCTCTAGCTTTTAGAACATTTATGAGACAAGTATTACATTTAATACGCTATCATAACATTATAACATTCAATAATAATCTTACCAGATTAAACAGGCTTTGATATTCTTGGAGAACTCTTTTTCACTTTTCTTTAGGTGGACTTGAATTCGCAAGACGTCAAGCCACACCATTCATCAACATACAACCAGCAGTGGTCTCTTGATTTCGTGATTTCGTCTAACCGTAGCTGATAAACTATTCAATTTGTTCTGCTCTGTGACGCTGTTGCGCCAACATCAATTTGCTTGTGGAAGACGAGAAACTGTATAAATAAAGGAAGTTGGAGTGACCAAACACCACTAGCAATTTCCTTTGTGCAGTCCTTCCCGCTTTATGTCAGGTAGAGCCCTGCGATATTTAGTCGTGGACTAACGCTAAACAATGGAAGGGTAAATATCGCCCTTTCTAACGAATCGCATGTCGCGTTGCTCAAACAATTATGGATTAGGTTGGGATATGATTTAACTTCACTCTGTTGGGGCATATTATGGTTTACTTAGAAAATAAAGAAATTAATTGGAGCTGAGCCGAAGTTATTTGGTGGACAGCACCAGGGGCAGGCAAGTACTGTAAAATATTTGTCCAAAGAAAGTGGAAAAAATAACCAGTTATTTCATCACTCAGTACGACTTTCCTGCCCAAAACAATCAATTTTTGTGACAAAGGCAAAATTTGAATATTAATCTTCCAATTCCATCAGTTCATCACAAAAATCAAGTTTTCTAACCTCCTGTCTCACCAGAATCATAAAGTTTACCTGTAAGGTGGTTTTACCGTTGTCCACCAAATTTACGGAAAAAAGACCAAAACTTCAAATTTTTCACCAAATTGGTCTTACCTTTGTCCAGCAAATTTCCGAAAAAAGGACCAGGATTTCAAATTTTTCACCAAAGCGGTCCTACCTTTGTCCGGCAACCGGTTTTGGGACACTTTTACTTTGATGGCTACAATTACCACTTGCTTTCGAAAACAGTAGTTGGTCGAAACTACCGGTTTTTGGGACAAGCATCGTCAGTGAAACATCATGTTGAAATTGTCCGTCAAATTGAAGAAACATAACAGAGGAAATTTTCCATCAAAAACAACCAGTTTTTGGGACAAAGGTGGTGCAAATGTTTTTCGTGAACAACCGGTTTTCGGACAAAGGTAGGACCATGTTCCCAGTGTGACATGCCCGCCCTTGCAGCACAGTTAGGAGGGAGGCAAGCATTTTATGTATAGGGTCAGGTCAGTGGCATTTTTGATTTGGCGGAAGGGGAGTATCACTTCTAGAACATTCCCTGCTCCTTCGCAAATATCCATGCACATTACATCCATTCTCTTTCTTTTCTATTTTGAAGAAAAATGCCAACAACTTTTCAAGAATCTTTTTCAAAATCTCATGCACAAAATGACTTTTACGAAAGAATGGTAAACCACTCGATTAACCTGCTGTGTTCATCTGCTTTCGAATAACGAGATTATCAAGTCCCACTGCAAGCGATCCAGCAACCCGCTATAACTCGTTTCGTTAGGCCTTGAATTTTAAAATGCGCCTCCAGGAGGGAAAGCGTAAGGAGGAGAAGACTGAAAGAGAGAAGTTGTAGTGAGACTTAACAGTTTCGATTATTCGAGAGCAGATGAACACAGAAGAAGATCAAACATGGTGCTTTTAACATTTAGTTGATGCTAAGCATGCTTTAGTTAACGAAGGACTAGATGTATGTTGCGAAGGTTGTTGATTTTTGGGCATTAGGCCAAAACGGACAAAAGCTAAGATATGCCTAGCTACAATTTGATCTTCTCGTTGCCCGTCATATAAAGAGCACAAAATGATACTTACTATGGCTTGGCTGTAATATTTTTTGACCAAACCCTACCACAGATACTAGCGCAGTGAATGTTCTGATCCAAATGCTTTTAAATCCTTGCTCTATGTTCTTCCCACGTTCTTTGCAGAAGATCTTCTACTTTACTTAGATCTCTCAAGTATACATGCGAACATAATCGTATTGCAAGTACTAACAGCAACCCACGCCTATCAGACTCAGGCTTATTTGGTAGAAGTACGCTGTTATTTAACGTAGATAGTCTTAAAGTAGGATACACAACCTTTGTGTAAGAGCCTCGTTGTCATGACAAGTTATCTGTAAAAAGCAACGTGGGAGTGAAGAATCTTGCCTGTAGGGCCGAAAATTTCATCAATAAGGGAAATCTGAAAGTCTAAAGCAAACTTAAGGATTACGTAAAAGAGGAGGGCAGGATTCTTCCCAGATCTCAGACCCCTGAATGTATATTTAGAGAAAAAGAGCTTAGACTTTGCTTCCTTCCTGAGTGATGGGACGTCCCAAGCTTAGTATGGGCATGGAGAAGAGCATTTCTAATCGTCTGGTTATAGTGACGTGTTTTTACGGGTTACAGCAGTAAGCAAAGAGGGTGCAAACATCACCATCTCAGGAGTTTCAGTTTCAGTTTCATTTGATTATCAATCCATCCTACATACAATTTTAAACAATTACAATGCAATTAAATACAATTTCAATACTAAAATTAACTACAGTAAAAATCTGCAGATAAGAACGAGCTTCCAATACACGCATTTTTTATAAGAAGCTAAGAATTTGGGCCAGTACTGAAAGTTTCTTAAAATGATCAGATCTGTGCCCTCCTGAATATTTCAAAACCAGCTGTTTTGAAGCCTTTCCTATGTTTAGACATTACTCAAGTACTTTCCGAGTAATGTGATACAAGAAACAAGCGACAATAATGAAAAAATATGCTGGAGTTTCTTTATTTTTTATCTATGAGTTTGAGTTTCTTAATAGTGGTTTCTTAAAGAAAGGTACGCGAGGCATAGATAGAAAAAACATCGAAATGTTCTTTTATTTACTGCATGCGACTGAAAAAAAATATCAGTTTTGGCAGACGATGTAAAATTGTACCAGGCGTAAAGAGCATATACCGTTTGAAAGACTACTGCTCCCTCAATACCAAAGCAATAATATTTTGCAATATTTGATTCGAACATCTAACATGTTCAATCATTTTTAGAACTTTTGGCTGAAATTGGTCACTCAGTTCAGATTTTAAGGAATTTTCTCGAGAAAGTCCCATGCGATAATGCCAAAATCACGACCAAATTTCCCCGAATATATCTACATTGCAGCAAATAACGTACGTAATGTGCAGTCCTCTTGGAAGGATGAAAAAGTCGCCTGTCCTCCTCCAAGTATGAGAAATTCATTTAGGGGGATTTGCAACCTCATCCCCAGGGCCTTTTGTCATATTGGGACGGAGACGAGAAATGCCCAGGGCCTTTTTGTATCCGTCCCAATATATGACAAAAGGCCCTGGGGACGAGGTTGGCGATTTGGGGATTCCATAAAAGGACAAAATTGTTGTTAGGGAGGAACACTGATGAAATATTGATATTTGTTTGCAGGGTTTTGAAAGGGGCTTTCTGCAGGTAACCCAATGAGATAACCTCCCGTATCCACACAAAATTCTGGGATGGGAACGAGGTTCCTCATTTCTTCGACTGAACGTGCACATGCGCAGAGCCAATCAAAGTTGATCAACGAGAAGACAAGGCCAAAACACACGAGAGTAGAGTCAAAATCCGAAAGCAAAAATGCCGAGAATTCTAATTAAAGGTGGTGTTTGGCGAAACACTGAGGTGAGTAATTTAATATTGAAGTTTTTCGTATCTACTCAGCTCCATAGATTCTCGTAAAAACACAACCGATCGGAGAAAATTCATATTTGTCTGGTAGGTCTCTTACTATATTAGAGGCCTAGGCCTAGGGGCTGCTCTACTAGTGCTAAGATGGGCCTAAAATTCACTACAGTTGATTTACAAAGTAAATGCGTAATAACAGAATACTTCTGTTCTAAGCAACGCCAGAATAGCAATGCATATCTAGGAAGAGTTATGCCTACCGCTAATATATGCGCTGCAAGAAGCCTCCTTGTGAGCCAGGCTGATAAGTTTTGAAAGTGCGCCCGGAAGATGCGCGCCTGGTTATTGTTTTTACAAGAATGGTTCTATTGTTCTTCCTTTCTTATGCATGAAAATGCGCGCGGAAGATCTTCCGCGCGCACGACATAAATAGCAGTCTGGCTTGTGAGGAAGAAAAATACAACAAAATACAGCAGGCAGTTGATGACAATTATTGGACAATTATTAGGGGGTCTTGATGATCGCGGCCCAAGGGCCGTGATGTGTGATAAAAGTAATTGTTGACGGCCCCGTCGTGAATAGTGGAATTTATATGCACACTCTGCGTATTCGCCTCTTCAATAAGCAGCCTCGTTTTGGAAATGTATCAAAATTCTTTCTATTTTTCATATGAAAATTTCAAGCTCAGGTTCGGATTTAGCACCCAAACTTTAGTCTAGTTTCGTGTTTTTGAGCTGCTGGTGATTGTGATGTTGATTTTATGACGATATAAAGTTTAAAAACTTATAAGGAATTTGTCCGAATCGTTCAGGGTGGAACTTTACACCCAGAATCATTTTCATGGTCAAATCCTTCAAGGTTTTCATCACCATGAAATTAACATTACTACTGATAGTAACATAAAAACTTGTAGAGGGGTGTCGCCCTGATTGAGGGTAAACGCATTTTGACCGGCTATCACTATGTTGTCCGTTTGTTGCAGAATAACGCGAGTTGTGCCGAGCTAGAATCAAAATGCTCTTGAAAATATCTCATTGACAGCATTTGCTAAATCTTTGCTTGTTTTTGTTGAATAAAATTCCATCCATAAACAGAGAGAAAGTGTTTAAAGAAGCTCACATGAGAACTGAGCTGTAAGTATCCGCAATTTTTCATTTCAAATTTTATTGCAGTGTTTTGCTTTTGCTTGTTTTCTTGACGTTATTTGAACTTTCCCAACAAAAACATGGCCGCACAGCAAGCCAAGCGTGTCTAGAAGAAGTACTTCACGTAACATATGAAATACAAAATCCGTTTCCGCCACGATGGGTTTCTCTTTGTAAGCCGTTTGATTGGCCTAAAGTCGCCCTAATTGAGGGCATTGTGGTATCTTCCGGCTTTCGAACAAAATCTGCGCTACCAAAGCACCACAGGCGACCTATATTTGTGGTAAAAGGACCATTTACGGTACAAAAATAGGTTGATTCTATTGAAAGACTGGAAAAATATTTTTCAATATTNGAAATACAAAATCCGTTTCCGCCACGATGGGTTTCTCTTTGTAAGCCGTTTGATTGGCCTAAAGTCGCCCTAATTGAGGGCATTGTGGTATCTTCCGGCTTTCGAACAAAATCTGCGCTACCAAAGCACCACAGGCGACCTATATTTGTGGTAAAAGGACCATTTACGGTACAAAAATAGGTTGATTCTATTGAAAGACTGGAAAAATATTTTTCAATATTAGAAATTCATTTAAATATTGTTCAGGTGACAGAAGGAGGAAGAATTGATGTCAGCTTGCTGAAAAATCTTCGAACGTTTATGCGATAACAAAGATCAATGGTTACAGTAAACAAAACGCAGCAAACACAATCAGAAAACATTTAAGAGCAACCAAAGCTCTTTAATCGTTGATATGCTGATGATTTTCGCATCAATTTGACTTAAATTTACATGAAACGAAGTGAAAGCTTGGATACCCTCAATCAGGGCGACGTCGGAATTTTAGGCCCTCTGGACCGCAGTGTGCTTGAGCAGCGCGCTCCAAAAGAAGATATCGCCAATGACAAATATATTTTATATCAACAACGGGGAAGAGTTTAGGAAGGTATTCATGGTAAGTTCCTTGCTGAAAATTCTTTTGCTCAGAAGGGATATTTGGCCAAATGTGAAATACCCTCAATCAGGGCGACACCCCTCTAGTTAGACTAAAGTTTGATTGCTAACTCCGAATTCAGATTCTAAAATCTTATATCAAAGAATTTTGAATATTTTCCAAAACAAGGCTGTACAGTAAGTTGAAGTGGTTTATTAACAACATTATCAGCTCCATGGAAAGAAAGTGTCTATTGTTCTCATTTTTTATTTATGCAATGTCCAGTGCACAAAACTTTGACTTTCCATAGGAGCTCTATCCTATTCACTATCCTAAAATTTTGTGCCTCTCCTTGTGAGAAGGCCTGTACATATGGTGTTCAGATAGGCGTAAATCAGCGTACACATTATTTATAAGTAACTGGTTTATAAGAAACTAGAGCCACAGTAAGATGGCCAAAAGTTGTAGAAAATCTAGTACTATGTCTGAGCAGTGTTGATAAACTTTTCTAAGTTAGAAACCGGGATGTTATGGCAGATATGTTGTTGAGCCTTTATTCTTGGGTAATATTAGCAAACAGTTTATATCTTGAGCATACTACATCACTGTTTATTCCTAGAGTATATGATGTTTTAAAAGTTAAGAAATATATCTGCAGCAGTGCAGTGCTAGAGACCAGACGATAATTCAAACATTTGAAAAAAAGAAACAAATTGGAAAGTTTTAGTACTAAAATGCAAAAGTTTTCATGTTGAATAAGAAACTTTTAGTACTATGGCCTGATCCAAGTTGTGTAGTTTTTCATAAAAAAGTGTGTAGTTTTCCCTTGATTCCAGTCCAGCAGTTTGCAGGTTATAGCCATTGCATACACAAGATTAAGGAATTTTTAAGGAATCTAAATCTGTACTCTGCAGTTTTGCACAAGTTTCTTTAATGTCCAATCTATACACAACAAGATCTCATCAAGAATTTCTGTACTCTGGAGAGTGTTACTCTTTTGCCATCTACTGTTAGACATGTTAGAAACTAAAATGATTGCTTTGTTAACTTTGCTTCATTAACGAGTTTTATATAACTTGTTATTCAGGATGAAATTCTCAAAGCCGCTGTGATGAAATATGGCAAAAACCAGTGGAGTCGGATTGCATCTCTGCTGCACAAAAAGTCAGCAAAACAATGCAAAGCAAGATGGTATGAATGGCTTGATCCAAGCATCAAAAAGGTAATCTTTATAATTCTACCATTTTATACAGTTGGCTTTAAATAGATGTAACTGTGTGGTTACAGAAAGTTTGAATGAGAAATGTATTTAATAATAGAAAAAGGATGGACAGACATTTCTTTTGGATGAAAAGTGTGTTAATGCAGTTTACATTTGTCATTTCAGACTCAATGGGGGAATTGAAATCTGTCTGAGCAATTTTTTTTTTATCACAAATAAAAACAACTATACTACAACGAAATATAAATATTCTGTGGCTGCCATAGCTGGAAGGGACATTATGTCATTGAGTTCCAACTACGGCAGCCATCTACATCAATGGAAAAATGTACATCAATTTTAAGAAAAGAACAAGAACAACATGGGCGTCTCAGAAAGAAGAGCTCCCTCCACTTTACAGCAGTTGCTTGACTCTCAAACAAGCACAGTTCGATGAAACACCTAAAGTTACCGCGAGGATTATGTATTTCATATCTGAGAAATTTGATGTTCAATGTACTTACAGTATTTTATCAGCAACTAGTAACCCTTAAAGGGTCCGATTCATCCAGGATCCCTGCACGTACCGTCTCATGGTTGGCCTTTGTTGTCACCATTTTCATGGCCCATGGCACGTGCAATCATGCTGGATGAAATAGTCCCTTTAAGGAGAAATGAGAATTGTATCAAAATAGAAAATGTTTGAAATAATTGGCAGTCACGATACATTATGTTGAAACTTGTATATGGTACCCAAGGGTTTGTACAACAGCTTATATTGACATGATGTTTGCAGTAATTTGATTCATTTTCTTTGCAGACTGAATGGAGCAGGGAAGAGGATGAAAAACTACTTCATTTAGCAAAGCTGATGCCAACTCAATGGAGAACAATTGCACCCCTGGTTGGAAGGACTGCTGCACAGTGCTTGGAGAGATATGAATATCTGCTGTAAGTCTACAAATTTAACCATGTTTTGATCTGGCAAGATGAACACACAGTTGATGTAGGTTGATTTGACATACCTGTGTTTGGGGCAAAGTGCAAAAAAGTTATATTTATTTATTCATTTGCAAAGGATGGTGTTGTTATACATGCCACTTTCAGCTTACATATTGAAATCTTCATCTATGTCAAAATTGCTGGGTCTCTCTCTCTCTCTTTCCAAAAACCGCTGGATTGTCTTAGTCTCAGAGAATCTTGCGCAGTCAATGTCAGGTTCATAAAATGGGGTTTCTTTTAGTAGAAAACAGAAAGATTTTGTCTAAATCATCAGAGGTCTCTAACAGTGTCTAAATCAGAGGTGGACATAATGGGTTAAGGGGCGAAGGAAAACAATGATCTTACGTTCAAAACAATAGAATTGAACAATACTATTTAACTAAAGTACATTACAGGCCTGGTGCACATTAACATGGCATTGATTCATGAGCCATATGCATGACTGTAAATTTGTCTAAACAAGAACACTCTGGCATGAAAACCATGTTAATATGCGCAAGACATGTACAGTACTTTCACATAGAGCTTTGCCTCCTTTGTGTCCACTACATTGTACTTGTCTAAATTCATTGCTAAAATCTAGAAAAAATTGATCCTGTCAAAAACCCACAGGCTGCACCCTGAACACCTTTCTGGCCACATTAATCAAAGTTACTGTAGTTTGTGATATTTATCAATAGTTTTTTTTTGACACGTGTTTGTTTATCCATACTCTTTCTGTCACAGTGACCAAGCTCAACAAAGAGAAGGAGAAGAAGCAGATCCAAGAAAATTGCAACCAGGAGAAATTGATCCAAATCCTGAAACAAAGCCAGCAAGACCTGACCCTATTGACATGGATGAAGATGGTTTGTACTGTAGAAATGAAGCATCAATCTTACTGCTTATAGTTATAGGGATGGCTGATGTTATGACGACCAAATTCCGAAGTTCAGCAGTCAATTTTTAATGTGTCAAGGAATAAAATTTTGAAGTTTTTCTTTCATTGGGCCTAAAGATAATCAGAAAAGTGCACCAACCAAAGACTAACAGGCTGCTTAGCTGTTTTTTGTTGTTTGTCCACTTACATCAATTATTTACATCTAGCTTACTATATACAATTTCATATATACACGCAAACTACTCCAAATCGATGAAATCAAATCAGCTGTTCCATGAAAGACTGTAGCATAAGTTGAAAATTTTCCAGAAATGTGGCTGTTCTGATCATTCTGAATGAGACATGTAAAACTCTCTTGCCTATGAATTTTTTATTGTACCCAGATGCAAAGAGCATACTGTGTATACACCTTGTATGTGGAGTATTTCGGTACCCAGTTCATGCCTTTTGTTGGAAACTGAATGTATTCTTGCCCCTTTAGTCAAAATCTAAGTTAAACTTGAAAATGGAAACATTAAAAATTCAGTTGATAGATTTGAAAATGGCAATTGTGTTAGCATCTCTATTTTCCCTTCAAAGAAAGAGAAGAAGGCACCTGTGTGTGTGCCTTGCTGTGGTCTAGTCAAATTTGTAACAAGATAGAGGCAAAGAAACAAGACTTTAAATCAGCACACTAAGGCCTTTGAACTTATGTTCTCTTCAGAGTGTGGCTAACATTTGAAAGTTAAATCTATCATAACGATTTAAAAAGATCATCTGTTTGAACTCCATCAGCTTGGCTCGCCCGGCCTTTAATTTTCTTCGCCTTTCTGCATCTGAATCACTCATCTTTCGTAAATCGTATCATAACGATTTATATATAAGCTGTCATCAAACTATTATCAATCGCTGAACAGGAAACATAAAAACAGTTTTGCAGCTTGAATATAAATCGTTACAATAAATTTAACTTTCAAATGTTAGTCAAACTTTGAAGAGAACATAAGTTTGAAAGACCTTAGTGTGCTGATTTAAAGTCTTGTTTCTTTGCCTCTATCTTCTTACAAGTTTTTAGTCTTTCACCTACCAAATATTGCCTTTAAATATTGAAGGTCCCGTCTGCCTGTAGCTATTTTACTTCCACAGTAAATATGGACAACGCTTTTGAGACATTTCGTATCAAGTATATCTCTTTTCTCAGAGCTTGAAATGTTGTCAGAGGCGAGAGCAAGACTTGCAAACACTCAAGGTAAAAAAGCAAAGAGAAAAGCAAGAGAGAAGCAGTTGGAAGAAGCAAGGAGACTGGCCTCTCTTCAGAAAAGAAGGGAATTACGGGCTGCTGGAATTGAGTAAGTAGACTGTTTAAAAGCTTGTAGTTATCGCTATTGATAGACTGATGGACGTGCAAACTACGACTCGTGGACTTTCACATTGAAAATTGGGACACAATTGTTTCCCTCAATTTCATGTTCGGATATGAAAACCGTAGCAACACTGTACGAAAAGCTGAATGCTCCAGGTAATGGCGGTGAGCTTAATTTGTGGGCTCAAGTCTCAGATGATAAAACGCCTAAAAATCCAAATTTTCAGTGGCGTTAGCAATGAACAAAAGCTACAAATACCCAGATCAATGCTTCCTCAATCCAAGAATCAACAAACCTTTCACGTTCAACCAGGATTTCTTCATTTTGAAGGCCACTTAGCTTCTGTAATCTCACTACAGCAGTGAGAATTTCCAACTGCCGATGGTTGCCATGACTAAACCTCGTTTCAGTGCGAACAGAAAAATCTGTGCCATTTTCACCCCATTTTTTTATGTGAAAGTCCATAAGTCCCAGTTTGAGCTAGAAACTGTTGTTATTGCTTTTGTTGTTGTTGCTGCGATAACTGGGACTATGTTGTGAGTCTGTTGATTAAGTAATGCCTTTCTTTCTGATATTTTTCATTCTTTTCTTGTCATTTGATACTTCACAGATGGAATACCACGTGAGTGAGGAAAAAGTTGCACGATTTGGAAAATCATTCAAATTTGATTGTTACCGATCTTTAATTTTTTTCTATGTTTCTGCGAAACAACAAATAGATCTAATATGTGATTGTTATTCACGGCATGAAAACCTTGCTCTGAGCAATACTATTTACAAAGCATGGTGACTTCAAATAGGAATCTATAATTTGCGAGTTGTGTGAAGTTTCAAGTCCTACACGAGATAAGGGCTTTGTCAAATTCTTGCAATGTCCTAGGAAACCGATCTAATTTGTAGTGCAGTATTTGTGATTTCGGAACATTTCAAGCTTTAGCCTGGAAAATTGATAAGGGCACAAATTTGAGATACCTGTTTAGGCTAAGGTTTTAAGGAATGGTTTCTTAATTGCGGGAAACTGTGTAAAGGTGTTTGATTTAGAATTTTTTCATCCACTCTAGAATTGAAAGATACAAGAAGAAGAAGAAACGTGGTGTTGACTACAATGCAGAGATCCCTTTTGAAAAGAAACCTGCGCAAGGTTCGTTCGATTTGGTCTTTGGTGTATTCTTGTGGCTATCTTCCAAATGTCATAATCTTCGTATACAGTGCAGCCATTGCGCACATTAACTTGAGTTTTCCTGCCTCAGAATTCTTGTGTGGTAAAATTCATAGCCTTTAATATGGCTCAAAGCATATGGCTCAAATATTTCAAATCTTCAAAAAGGCGGGTGTAAAATTATGACATTTTCCTTTGCATCGAATGGCTTGAAAGGAACTTATTGTACTTTGCTGTAAATATGCCGTGGAAATTTTGTTATATCTTGATCTTTTTTCAAAAATGACGGCAATTTAGTTTTTCATCAAAATATTTGTGGAAAATTTTGAGAAACTTTCATCGTAGATCCTAAACCAATAGAGGAAAAATTATATAAGCTTCAAGAAAACCATAGTTTATGAAGGTCTACAATATGGTGGCAAGCCAAAATATGCAGCTTTTCTGGTTAGGATTTGGAAATTTGATGATGCCATAGCCCCAAATTTAATAAAAGCTGCCATTTTGAAATTAATCAAGATATCAATGAATTTCCATGGCAGATTTACAACAACAGACCCTAAGTTTTTTCCAAACCATTTAATTCAAAGAAAATCGTAATCAAATTTTACACCAACGTTGTTAAAGATTCGAGCCGTATGCTATGGCTCAAGAATTTTATATATGCGCAAGTCCTATACTGTACACTCATTGCAACATCTTAATGATTGCTGTTGGTAAGCCTACGAGATTCTCTGACCCAAATGAGCTCCACAGTAATATAACTCAATCCTTAGAGCCTTAAATTCTTTTGGATACTTTTATTTATCCGTCCTGCTAATGAAGTTTTGGTGCGATGGTTTTTAGATGCTTGCATTCTTCAACGAATTCTGATATTGGCTACACCAATTACAATTAAACCCCGATATCTCTTCTCGAGGGAAATAAAAATTATCAGTAGATTTTGGACATGTTCATGTTGGTTGTTACTTTCTTCTTTCCTTGAAACGAAACGCACTATGCACATAACTCAACTGAACAGCTCGATGACAGGTTGACCTGGGCGACATCAATTACAGCCAATCTTTTTTAAGTTCCAGATACAAACCTCTTTGTAAAGATTCTAGCTAATTAAATGTTTCTGGAGCAATTCAGTTTTATTTTCTAGATAACAATTATTACAGCTTCTTTTGTTTTGATACAAGCATAAAAATTCAGCCTTTTTCAAAAAATTTCCTGCAGCCTAAAGATCTTGCCAAAAATTTCCTGGGAACGGAAATGTTCCCTTGTGCCCAAACTTTATCATCCTCTGTTCCATCGATTAACGTAAATTTCAGCTTGGTATCACTTTTTCTGGGTCAACCCACTTCTCGATTGAACTACTATAATTTCCAAGGATTCATATCAACTTCATTGTGACATCACAGCAAAATGACAGAGGATTTAAAAGGACAACACCGAAATCCAGAATGTACATGGAAATTGACCTGAAATCGCTACAGGAAACTAACTAAGCAGAGAAGTCGCATGGGATGTCGTTTTATCAAAGGGTGGTCTTAAACTTTTGCAAATGACCGTAGTTCGAATTTGCAACTTCAGGTCATTCAGGGTTCTCTGGTTTCATCTTTCATACAGAATAGATCTTTAAAAATCTGATAAATCGGTGAATTTTCTATGGATTGATGTAAGGTATTAAATGTTTCCAAAATTGATTTAAAATATTAGAGACAGGGCTAAGTTGCCATGGAGCCCGTTCATGTTGACGTCATTTTCTGACATCTAAATTAACGTTAACATTTTTTTCAGACACCCAGTAGGTCGATGCATTTTATTTTGGGCCTCTTCTGCTCTTCTAAAATGCTTCTAAGAGCTATTTGATCATGTGAAATTTAATTTCTCGTAGAAAATCACATAAAATCACTCTTTGGCTATGATGTTTTGAAATACAATTGCTCGTCATCTGGTTATTCGAGCTATAAATTTCATTGTTTTTTTTGCGTGGGAATGAAATAACAATCACATCTCCGATTAATTTGATTCTTGGCACAAATGCAATAAAGACATTTTTTTAATGGATAGCTTAATATAATTTTGATGATTTTCCAAAAAAGTTTCCCTTTCTGTTCGATTACCCGGTAGGCTTCCAAGATGATTTTTATGTCTAATTGATTTGATGGCATTTTTACAGTCATAAAGTTTCGATGTGTAATGGTGAATACCGTAGAAGCTCTATTAAGCCCCTGGGGGCTTATTTAACTTCGGACACTCCAGAGGGGAAAAAAAGAGACCATTATGGGGACCATTATGGAAACAAGTTTGTATTCATCTTTTTGGTGCTATCCCTGCCATTTTTAACCTGGGGTGTTTTGGACTACATTTTTAGCTTTTGCATATAAATTTTATATACTTGAGAGTAGATCACTTTTTTTCATGTTTTTATTTTTTAATTAAATTGATGGCAAAATTATACATTCATACATAGATAGGGGTTTATTAGAGAGGGGGGCTTATTCACAAAATCAAATGACAAGGATATATAGGATAGCTTGTTAGTTCTTTTCCACACGTTTTGTGGATTCAACATACAATTTACGAGTCAAATACATGAGTTTGACACAGTCTTATCCCGAACCATATCAAAATTGACATAGAAACTTATTTTGCTAAATAAAAGGAAAATATTTGATCACTTCTGGAATTTGATATAGGTGGGACGAGGCTTGATAGAGAGGGGGCCTAGATAGAGTTTTTATGGTAGGCTGGTCTATGAACAGAACAAAGAAAACATTCAAGATCCAGCATTGTTTCTTTGGCTATCCATTGTTCATGGCCCGTGTGCACTTTTGATTTGAATAGGTTATTTTTAGATTTTCTGCTCTCTGCAAATGCACGCTTTTAACCTTGCACAAACCCTTTACTCGTGTTCTCATTTCATTCTAAATCATTCTTTTGTAGGTTTCTATGACACATCTGAGGAAGCAGTAAAACCATTGGATCCAAATTTCAAGAGGCTTCGACTAGATCAGATGGATGAAAAGAGACGCGATGATATGGAAGAGGTAGGCATGGATAAATTCTGTTGACGTAACTGATTTACCTTCTCATTAAAGCTCCGTCCTGATATCATATGCACTACCAGGTGCTCCAAAAAGAGATTCAGGTATTTGAAAATTCGTAGTACCGACAGAGTGTCCAAAAATTGTGCCCCGTTTGTGTGGCTGCTGTGGAGGAGCTGTAGCTTTAATTGTCTCAGTGTTTACACAGTTGTGTAGGTCAGACTTCAACGTAGAGTTTGAGACCTTATTTGATTCAATCTGACAAGTGGCTGCTAATTTATGGTAGAGGAAAGGGCAAAACAAGTGGTTTCTTCGAAAACAGCACTTCTGTTGTTCTCCAGCAATATCAGAATTAAGTAAATTTTCAAGGAAAGAGTCCTTGCATTCTATTCAAATTTTTTGCATTTCTATAAGGGTTGGTAGTAGTGCTGTCTTTTTGGGACAATAGATGGATTCTGGATGGATTTGAATGATAGCCGAAAGAACGAGTTCTGCTTGATAGCCGAAGGGCCGAATTATTATCGCAATTTTTCTCATGTTTGATAAGCACTGAAGGCTAGTTTGCACTTTAGCGGACGCACTTTTATCATTTCCCCGTGTTTTAATTTTCTGCCGATTTTGCATGAAAAACGTATCAGTTTTTAGGCTACTTACTGAACCAGCGGGGGTTTGGGGACGGCAGCCCCCGAGAATAATCAGCTGCAAGGATATAACGATTACCGGTTTCTGCTGCAGATTTAAGCCTTGTTTGAAACATTTTGATGTCCTCTCACAAGTGCGAATCAGTTGAATTACGATTGAATTCTGCATTGTCCAATCAGATGACAGGATATTTATTGTTATTGTTTAATAAGCCAATCAGCGATCAATTCTAAAAATACAATTCAATTCAACTTCTGTTATCCTTGGAAGCTGTGTCCGCTAAACTGCATTTGACCCGCACTGAATATGGAAGTATTTTGAACCCACTTTGCCGTTCTTCTGCATCCCGTTCATATTAGAAACCGTAGAATGCTGTGCTCAAGTAAACAGTTTTTGTTTAGGCGGAAAGACGCAAAGACAAACAACGCCAAAGAAGAAGAAAAGAAAATGATCTTCCAGGTGCAATTATGCAGATCAATAAGTAAGTCATCCCTCAAAGTTCCTGTGTAATGTCTCGTTCAATTCCTACCCTGACCACCCCCCCCCCCGGGACAGCTCCGCGCATTTGCTCAAAAAATATTCCCGGCCCCCGGGCATTTGACCGTAAATTTTCCCCGGCCCCTGGGTATTTAAACAAGGACTTTTAATTGACCCCCGGGCTGCCGAGGGGGATGGTCAGGGTAGGAATTGAACTAGGCATAAAGCTTTGCAGATACGAATTTCTTCAACAAACTGTAATATCCTTGATTGGGGAGGCGAGAGAATACGAACGCAATGACCTGCTACATGCTTGTGTAGTACTGAACTGATTCTAAATCGTACAACATGCTTATTTACATAAATGCTACTAAACAAATACATTGTCATAGGGTGTCCATAGTACAGGATACTACACAAATGAATACTACAGGGTGGACGGATGCCATTTATGTCAGTGTTATACAAAAGTATACAAAAGTACATACAAAATATGATATAATTATACAAAAGNNGCGATTAATCACTCAACCAGTCAATAAATCAAGCAGTAATCAATCACTCAATCACTCCGAAATCAATCAATCAATAATCAGTCAATCGATCGTCTAATCAGTCATGTAATGCGTCATCACAAATGGTTTCGGGAGATTCTTTCAGGTTCTTTTCAACTGAAAAAAGGTTCTCTGAGAATTGACTTCCCTGAAGCAGAAAATTTAACTTTGACGGTTGATAAAAACGTAGAAAATTGGACTATGACAGTGATAGTTGGCATCAGGGCATGAAAACCCACCCGACCATGCGACCGGTCGGTCACAGGAAATTTTCAATTCGTAATTTTCCAACATATATCCCTTTTTCATGTATCACTCTGTTACTTATTAAGAAAAGCAACTTACAAAGTCAAAGAAAAGTCACCTGACATAGATTGTTTCTCAGGTACAATTTGCAATCAATAAGGAGGTGTGTATTATTCAAATTATGGGCAGGTTCCTAAGAAGTTTCATTGTTTAATGTGATAGTTTCACAGTTCGAACTGCAGCAAAACTTTACGGAACGTCCAGCTGCTAAGAGCATCTGTCAGGCGAAGAAAATTACTTCACAATCATTTTCAGAGATTATGGCGCAAAAGGGAGTCTAAATTTAGAAAATGCTTTTCTTTTATACATCATCTCTTTGTGATTCGAATTGTATTTGAATCAAATTGATGTTTCACAGCAAAGGAAGCTCTTTCTTCCACGTCTGTTGTATCTCACAAAAATGAGGGTTGGTCTAGTAAGATTAAACTTTCACAGTTTCAAGAATAATTTCACTGATACTCATACTGATACAAAGTGATATGCAAGTATACAACAATTGCAAGATTAGCAAGTACTAGATTTCCTTCAAGCTTCTCAGAAGTCATAATGATTTATTTTATAAGGTACCCAGCTTTATGATTCCCAACTTCATACAGTTTGTTTTCTCTGTGCCTAATGTGTTTTTTACATAAAATCAGTTACATATTATTGCATAGCTATCTCTGGATCCTAAGCACTTTTTGCAAGCTGGACACTTATCTGTTCCTGCTGGAAATGTATGCAAGATTTTTTTCCCGGTCGCAAGAAGAAATTTTTTTCATGCCCTGGTTGGCATGAACGTACTCGTGTAAGGTTTCGTGCCATTTGTTTCGATGAGTTTGGCTGAGGCGTGTCAGCTTGTTAGCCTATCAAGATTTGTTTCATGTGCTAGTTTCAGCATGTTTGAAGCTAGCAAGGTTTACAGTGCACAGGCTTTGTGCTCATTAACATGACGAGAATTCTTTACGTCATGATGAGAATTCTAGAGCCAAATGAAAGACTGTAAGTTTTTCTAAACAAGAATTATTAGGCAGGAAAACAAAAAGAGCAAAAAAGTTAGCCTAAATTTTCGTTTGTTGTGGTTTGTGTGTGGCTTGATCGCATCAGTTTCATTGAGGCTTGCCAGTTTGTCTACCCATGGTTTTTTACGCGTATGCTGGTTTCCACTCATTTTATTGAAACCAGCAAGATTTACAAATATCAGTTATGATTCCTTCTCTCTTAGGTTGTAAAACTTGGTATTGCTAGTGAAAATGCGAAGGCAATCGTGGATGGTGAGGAGGAAGGAGCATCTAAAGCCCTGTTGTCTGATTATTCCATAACACCTGGTACTAATTTGCCTCAACGGACGCCAAGAACTCCTGCGCAGCAAGACACCGTCTTACAGGTACGTTTTCGGAGTTTGGAGTTACTAAGTTTTAAATTTCATTTGTTGGATTTTTTGTAAGTATCCTTTCGTAAAGTTTCTTTTCTTTAATTTCTGTGAAATGCCAAATTTTTCGCTTGTGTTTTTGCTTAAATCCTTCTTGATACCTTTGGTTCTTAATATTTCTCTCAATTGTTTGCTTTTTCATTAATTACTCATATTTACGAGTTATTGATTTTTGCAAACGACATTATGAATGTCTTTGTTGGAAAGAGTTGAAAAAACATGACCTCAAAAATGTAGACCTTTTCGTAAGGGCTGACATGACATTTGTAGATTGTGCATAGTGGTTCGTTTCCTGAATTTATCTACGTTGTTTTTCGTCATATTTCCTTTCTGAAAAATTATGTAACAATAGCTTCTCAGGCGCCAATCAATTTCGTAAAAGCTGAAATTTCATCAACCTGATATCTTATAATGCTGCAATTTATTGTGTGCTAATGTCGTTAGGACCTTTGAAAAGATTTTGAGTTTCTTCATCAGAACTTTTATGTTTTTGTCTACTGTTGGCTTGAACAATGAAAGTATTGATAGACCACGCTTGTCTCTGCAGGAAGCTCAGAATATATTAGCATTACATCAGGTGGATACCCCTCTAATGGGAGGAATGAACACACCATTGCAGCAGAGTGATTTCAAGGGTGCTACCCCGCAGCATCAAGTTCAGCAGACACCAAATAACTTGATAACTACGCCATTCAGGACACCTGGACGGGAAGGAGCAGGTACCTACTCCATTTGTAATCTTTTTTTGTGCTAGCTTGGATTCGTACTGGACTGTTCTAAGAACAAGACTGAATACAGTAAATCCCTGCATATAAGCACATACTATTTTGAGAGCCACGCTGAAATAGGCTCTTGTTTTAAAGGTACCAAGACTAATTTCAAGATTTTAAAGGCTCTTTTTTTGAAGAGTATCTTGCTTGGTCCGTTTTAGAAGCTTCACCAAAGATGTTCAGCCCTGTTATTGGTTTGGTATTAATCAATTCAAAGCTTACAAATAATGTTTAACAGCAAGGGAGGAGATTCAAACTTTAATAGCTAACTGTTACAAAAATTAACTTAATAATGACAATCCAAAATCAGTTCTGCTACCCCTGCAACGAGAACATATTTTTCATCAAGCTGAAAGAGGTTCTTAAGTAGAAGGTGCATAATTTAGGAAAAACAGCTTCTAGGTTCTCCTTTGTGTAGTTCTTACATGCGGGAATTTGCTGTACTTGAGATGTGCCCAATCGCCAAATGATCTTCAGTCTATCTCATTAGATGTTTGGTGAGATTTGCAATGACCCAAAATTACCGATGCAAACATCTAATTTGAGTAAGACCCAAGACTTGTGACTTAAAACCAGGGGACATCAGAGGTACAAATCATGATGGTTTCTACAAAACCTGTTTGCATATAGACTTCAAGACCGGAACCGTACACGTTTTTGATATAAGAACCTGGTTTACAAGATACTCGTACTAGGATGGCTGAGAATTTCAAAGACTAAATTCAAGATTATGATGGCAAAAGCTGTCGCTGAACCTTCATTCTTAAGTATTATACACTGAAATGCTGCGTTTTGAGCCCAATTTTCCAGACTGAGTCCAGATTTCAAATGAGAAAAATTAGGTGTCAAGTGAGGTGAAAAACTTTGCTGTTGGAAAGACCTTTCTTTGTAACCATCATTTTTTATGTGCTAACAAATATTATGTTTTTTGTGTCTATTTCTCGTTCATTTTTGATCCGCATTTGTAGTATCCATTTTATTGTTTCTTTATTGTCAATATATCTTTGAACCAAATGTACAATATGGCGTTTGTATAAGTTATATTTGATACCTGCAGGATTTACGCCAAAAGGTGCAGTGACTCCAGCTGGATCAGTAGCAGGCGTAACACCTGGACGATCAGTGAGAGATAAACTAAATATAAATCGAGAAGATGCATTTGCAGACGAAGCAGAATCAGAATTTTCTATGCGTCAACAGCAGGTACGAGTTAATGTTAATGGTTTTGATTTCTTAACTAGCACTCCCTAAGAATGCTCTCAAGTCTGAAATAAGCGTCCCCCTCCCAATTATTGATTTTCTCTTTACGAAAAATAGAACTCGGAAGTTTATTGATTTCGAACTTCTTGAGATTTGAAACACGTGAAATCGATTTTGCTGGAATGTGATTTTGACTGTTTCTCTTATCTTAATAAATTCTATGTGATTCTTTAGATCCCCTTTTATTAAAATGCAGGAATTATCCACCCACCCCGTTTATTCCAGGCCCCACATTTATCAGGATTTTGGTAACTTTTCACCAATCCTGTTTATCCCGAGTCTATTTTGAACTCGAGCGTAGGTTAAAACAAATACTAAATTCTTGCAACGTTTCTGCTTCTGTATTAAATGCTGAATTTCACGTCTTGTGGCAAAACTTTACATGCCGTTTTATCCTTCAAGAAATTCCTCTTTTGCATTAATTTACTGTTTTTTTTTCTTAAAATATGGAAAAATTTCCTCAAAATTCAACGCAGTGTTTTGTTACTTGCTAAACTGATTGATAAATTTACAAAAGCCCTGACAAAACCATCTGTACTTGTTTAAGCCCTATCATGAATGTAGCTTTAAAAATCAAATCCAAACAAATGAAAAATCATGCATTTTGAAATCTTGAATGAAATATATCGGAAGATGTTTGCCAAATGAAGTCTACATCTACATCTACATATTAATCAGTAATACCCATAAGTTATCACACTGACCGAGATCAATCCACCACCCATGAACACCCATTCATCATATGCCATAGAGGTGGTGAAAAAGATTAGAACTCTATGGGAATTGACTGTGTAGGATAAATTTGTGTGGAAGTTTGGCTAAACTATGGGTATGCATGAGTAGTGAGAAGATCTCAAGCGGAAAACAAGTATACTTTACGCGAAGAAGGAAAAGGAAAATGAATTAATTAACAAATAAATGAACAGAAATATAAAATAGCAAAGAAAAATTATATGAGCAAACTGAACGATGGGCCACTACACACAAATATATCCATAGGTGTATGCAACAGGTAGGAAAATATGGCTTGCTAATCAATATTATTTCATTTTAATTCCAGTTATTATATTATGGACCGTTCCAAGCAATTTCGCGATTTTCCTTTGGGATTTCACGCATTTTAAGATCTGCTCTAGTATTTCGCTATCATGTTACTTGTATGATTCCCCCATCTGAAATTCTATTTCTGCAGGAGGAGCAAAAAGCAAGCTTGAAAGCTGGATTGGCAGGACTCCCGAAAGCAGCAGAATACGAGATTGTTCTTTTAGATGTAAGATATTTGATATTATTCCTTAGATATATTGTTTCAGTTGCTTGATATCTTAAGAGAGGGGTTATAGTTCTCTTGAAACTAACTGAAAGTTAATGTCAGTACTGTAGTCTACCTGAAAATGGCTAAGGCAGATAGAGTTGGCTCTGTATCTACACAACTGATTGATTTCAAATAGCCTTAAATAACGTACTCATCATATTAAACCCATAAATGTAACAAAAACACCGTAATCAGTAGAAAGAAGACTGTTAACTCCTGTAAAAGAAACAACAACCAAAATAAACCTGTTGTTTGTTTTACAGGAGTTAACAGTCTGCTTTCTACTGATTTCGGGGTTTTTGTTGCGTTTATGGGTTTAATATGATGAATTTGTTATTCAAGGCTATTTACAATTGATTGCCTTGGCAAAGAGATAGCCGATCAGGTTTCATCAAATCGCATGTAAATCAAGAAAAATTTGAACGATTTTAAGCAACTACTAATTTCACAGGTTAGCTGCTTGATAGTACGAATCACTATGAAGGAATCTGATGCATAGCTAGCAAACTACAGGCTTGCGAACGTTTAAACTCTTTTTTGACTCATCTGGTAGTGAGAAAATGTCAACGAGAAGTTGGAACACGTTCGATCCTCGTCAACTTACCTGGACAAAGCTATGTTAAAGGGAGTATATGCAATGGTATTTAGGCTTCTCTATAAATAGAACAAAGAAAACACTCAGACACAGCATTGTTTCTTTGGCTATCAATAGACCTTTTAGCTATTCTGAAAGGAATCAGAATCGAACAACATTTTGCTACATTTTGTATAATTTTCCAATGTGTATAATAGTGATAGAAGCTCTAAAGCCACTCAAATGAACGTCGCGTATCAAAACGTATAAAGATAACGCTCGATCCAGGTTCTTTTTTGACAGCACGTGCGGGACATCGATTTGAATACGCTATTTATATATTCTTTTGCTATTTGCAAATGTAAGCTTATAACCTTGCAAAAGCCCTTTGAACGTAGTCTTATCAAACCAGCTGAAAGAAAGATTTAGATGCTTGAACTTACCTCAAAATTCGATATTTTTCAGACTTATAACAGTTTTTCTTGGACACCCACGCCCAGTAATGGGTATCCCAAAAGATTTTCCCTGTTTGAACATTTCCAGAAAAACGACCATTGTCTCGTCTCGAGCGATTTAAACGGCGATCTCTTGTTTAAAGGCTAACTTGGATCCATACAATTTTGCTGACTTTTTTCGTTGACTAAAGATCTTAGAAATATGGATTTTCTGAAAATATTAACATGGAGGAACCCCTGAAAAAGAGAAAAATCTAGCGATAAAGATATGTTCCATTCCTTCCACGTTTTACATCGTATGCGTAAAGAGCATTCAAACGCTTGTCAATTTCATGAATTGGTATTCAAACTCAGATTTCTTTTTGCATTTTAATTTAACGGCCAAAGCTAGATTAGCTATGCTTTACTTTGGTCGTATAGGATACAGATCTTTTTATATATACCCTGTAATAACTTTTAGTCCTGTATCCTATGAAAAAATTTGAATTGAATTGAATCAGCAATATGCAAAGTGTGGACCACAGGAATTTGTCTTAGGAAGTGCACTTTTTCTAAGCAAAATCATGCTCTTTACGGATAAAACAGACAAATATGAGCGTTCTAAGGTTCTTTTTAAAATAACGGCTCAAATTGGGAAAGTTTTTTTTGGACACCCGACCCGGTATGAATTTTTATCATTAATCCAAAGATATTTTTCTCAACGTAGAACGCGGATAAGGACGAAGAACCATCTGAAAGTAGCACATTTGTCGAAGATGCATCCGATGTTGATGCACGGAATGACACTGTTCGAAGGGAAGAAGGTAAGAGCTTATTGAATGAATTTTTTGGCAGAGATGTTTATTTTTAAGAAATGTGCAAAAGAATGCCAGCGATGGATAGATTTTGATATATACACATGTTTAGGCTTAGACCAATAATTGATTAAAAGAGTAGTTTAAAGCAGGGCTAAAAAACAAAGTAGAGTGGTAGCGGTGCTATTAGGAAGGAAGCTGAAATGCTGAAAATGTCCCGGGAAGGAAGAAGGGGAAAAGAAAAAGAACTGAAGGGAAGNCCCCAGGTGAGATAGGGTTAAGCAACTACTAATTTCACATGTTAGCTGCTTGATAGTACGAATCACTTTGAAGGAATCTGATGCATAGCTAGCAAACAACAGGCTTGCAAACGTTTAAACTCTTTTTTGACCCATCCGGACCACATGAATTTGTCTTAGGAACTGTCCTTTTTCTTCAAAAGAGAAGCAAAATCGTGCTTTTTACGGACAAAACAGACGAATATAATCGTTCTAGGGTTGTACTAAAATAATTGCTCAAATCGGGGAAAAACATTTTGGGACACCCGACCCGGTCTATATTTTTATCATTAATCCAGAGATATTTTTCTCGACGTAGAACGCGGATAAGGACGAAGAACCATCTGAAAGTAGCACATTTGTAGAAGATGCATCCGATGTTGATGCACGGAATGACACTGTTCGAAGGGAAGAAGGTAAGAGCTTATTGAACGAATTTTTCAGCAGAAATGTTGAATTTTAAAACTTGTGCAAAAGAATGCCAGAGATGGATGGATTTTGATATGTTCAAATTTTTAGGTTTGAACCAATCATTAATTAGAAGAGTAGTTTAAAGCAGGGCTGAAAAGCGAAGAAGGGTGGTAGCGGTGCTATTAGGAAGGAAGCTGAAATGCTCAAAATTTCCCAGGAAGGAAGAGGGGATAAGAAAAAGGAACTGAAGGGAAGGGAAGGGAAGGGAAGGGAAGGGAAGGGAAGGGAAAAGAAGTGAAGGAAGGGAAGGAAGCAGGAAGGAAAGAAAAAAAGAAGGAGAGAAAAGAAGTGGGATAGATTTGGGCAATATATTGGGAAAGAAGAAGAAAGTACATAAGAAGAAACAAAGGTACTTAGCTTGCTACCAGGAAGGACAATTTTTTTAGCCCTGGTTTAAAGTTTACGTAGAATGAGACAATATTTTAAAGTAATTATATATTTTTACATATTTTCAACGAGTTAAAATTTGTAAGAGTAGCAGGTTTCAATAAATCATTGTTAGGATTAAAGTCCGCCTCAAATCAGATGTCACCTGAGATTTGCGATAACGCAAAAATTCCTTTGCAGTACACTTCTATCGTTGTTATTCGCGGGCATTTGCAGGTGACATCTAATTTGAGACAGACTATAAGTTAATATCAATTCAATCAAGGTTGAGTTAATGGGCAAGGTGATTAATTTTTTGTGAAGTTCGAATGATACTTCGATTTAGTGATGAATTCGCTCCATATACAACCCCTGTGAGCATCAATGCTTTGTATTCAGCTACCAAGTAATTTTTACAAATTTCCCTTCATTCTTTATGACCGAAACATTTATATTCTCAGTATAATTTGGGAAGAAATAATAGGATTCAAAATGTTTGCCTAAGAGAAATCGAGGGATAATCTGTACAAAGCATCACTGACAGTGTGTAGTTTTTGAAAATATTTACTAAAAGAAGCTGCGCCACGTAACCGTAAACAAGCCTGTTTGTCTCCATAATTTCATGCACGTGTTCATTGTGTTCTGCACAGATTTTGGTGGATGGAGTGAATTCACAATAAAGTTACTCCTAAAAATCCGCCAATATCTCCGTAATCTTACAACATAAGAATCGAATGCTTCGTATGTTTCTCCGCGAAATTCCAAAACCACCCTCAAAATATTATTTTCATTTTAACAAAAACAATAGAAATCTGTGTGACATGGCCTGCTAAAGAACTGCAAAATCGTTGGTTTGAAAGAGTTTGTTTACTTACGTGACCCAGCCCCTGTAAGAAAAAAGTGGACAGTTTCATGGAGGAAATAAGGTAGCCTAAATACAATCAGTTATTTTTCCGTGGGTAAAATATTTTATTTTTTGTTTTTCAGAGTTAGCAGAATTCAAGCGTCAATCACAAGCTGTCCAAAAGGATATGCCAAGACCTTCAGATGCGAATGCCACTGTTCTACGGCCACGTGATATGTACCCTGATCTCAATGCCTATCAAGTGGTATGTGCTTTATCCGTTCTTTTAAATAGACCTTTTTACTTCTTAAAAAAGAGGTTTGGGTCGAGCGTCCAAATCTGGTAGCGTTTGGGAAGGAAAATGAAAGCACGACCCCCGTTCTCAGTGGATGCACTGCTAGCTTTGGCATAAGTTGCTTCGGATCTCAAAACTTTTCAGAGAGTTTGTTATGACTTTCTTTGCNTAAAAAAAACCGCCTTCAACATATTATCTTCATTTTCATTTTGAGAAAAATAATAGAAATCTGTCTGCTAAAAAAAACTGCAAAATCGTCGCTTTGAAAGAAGTTTGTTTACTTACGTGACCCAGCCACTTTTTAAGGAAAAAAGTGGACAGTTTCATGGAGGAAATAAGGTAGCCTAAAAGCAATCAAATGTTTTTCCATGGCTAAATAATTTTTTTTATTCTTTTCAGAGTTAGCAGAATTCAAGCGTCAATCACAAGCTGTCCAAAAGGATATGCCAAGACCTTCAGATGCGAATGCAACTGTGCTACGACCACGTGATATGTACCCTGATCTCAATGCCTATCAAGTGGTATGTGTTTTATCTGTTCTTTTAAATAGACCTTTTTACTCCTTAAAAAGAGCTTTGGATCGAGCGTCCAAATCTGATAGCGTTTGGGAAGGAAAATGAAAGCACGACCCCCGTTCTCAGTGGATGCACTGCTAGCTTTGGCATAAGTTGCTTCGGATCTCAAAACTTTTCAGAGAGTTTGTTATGACTTTCTTTGCGTAAAGTGAGTTAGCCATGATTTAGTTTAAACGCAGGCAAGTGTTAGTCGTCTTTTGCTTTGTTTCTCGTTATTTTCACTCATTTTTAGCTGACTTTTCTTACATTTGAATAACGACGGTTGAAAACACAAACTTCGAGTTGCAAAGTCGCAAAATGAAACCCTTGTAGGTTAGAGGCCTTCTTGGCCTAGATGCCTTATTATTAAAAAAAAAGTAATGCTCTCGCTGTTACACAACAAAATCAGCTAACGACAAATGAAAATAATGAGAAATAAGGCCAGAAGGCAAATAACTTCTTGCCGTATATTTCAGGTATCTATCAACAACGGGGGGGCGTGTTTCCATTTCTTTAACAAAATTTTCCAGATTTGGACGTTCGATCCAAACCTCTTTTTTTTTAAGAAATAAAAGGGTCCATAGCTTTGTTTGAACACTAATACATAAAGCTGCGACACCCAAATGGATGAACGAATAAAAAGTGAAATAAAAGATACATTAGGTGGAGTTATTCGCCATCCTCGCACTGCTCCAAGGCCTTGTGATGGATATTTTGTGCTGGGCACGAACTTTTAGACTTTTCAGAGACGGAAACATGTTTTTAAACGGTAGGTTTATTTTCTGCCTTTGCAACCTTTCGAAGGCTTTCTGAACCTACCAAGCTTACCGTTTTCCGTATTGGTACACCCGAAGAAATTGAATTTGAATTGTTAAATTTTAACTTTCAGGCAGAAGAGATGATCAAAGAGGAAATGTTGAAGATGGTTCGAAATGATGTTGTAACACATCCAAATGTCACTCAGCAAAGTTTATTGAGTTCAAAGAAAACAAGAGGACCAGTACAGAGCATCATCAGTGCAAATCGAAACGCATTGAAAGCTGATCCACTTGAGAAATTCACGGATGAAGAACTTGCAAATGCGAAGAAATTGATGAAAGAAGAAATTGAAGTTGTCAAAAAGATAATGGGTCATGGGGATATTAATCTTGATGTTTATACGAAAGTTTGGGAAGAATGTTACGGGCAGGTAAGTCAGTGGCGATAGATGATATTCTCACATTTTTGAAATGCTATTACTAAGGGACTGTTCATTATTTATAAAGGGGTTGGTACCGAAAAGAAATGGGTTGGGTAAGAGAAATTTTCTAACATAAAAGGGTTGGGTAAATATTTTTTCATGTAATTTCAAGGTTGGAAAAGCAAAATTTCCCCACCAATTAATACCAAATGTTTAAAGTCCAAAATTATCTCAATATCAACATCAATATTATCAACATTATCCATTTCCACTTTCAGTGTTTACTTTGCTCATCTTTGTCATCAATATTTACAGTATTGAATTTACAATTTACATCGTTTGACATTGAAACCATGTTTATAGGTAGGGGTTGGACAACATTTTTCAACCTGAAAATTGTTGGGTGTTGGGTAGATGTTTTTGCTGTCACTTTTAGAGTTGGGTAAGGAAAAATTTCTCTTCAGTACCAACCCCTTTGTAAAAAATTACACTCCACTTTCTAATAATCCTTACTCCAACAAGAAACTTGATTTCTGTGAAAAAGCTAATATAACAATTCTCAGACAACACGAAATAAGTAGCAAGCGGTCCTGAATTTCTTTTATTGCGAGAAACGCTGTAAAAACCACACGCTGCAGTAAGTCCACGCGTATAAGAATCGATCAAATATGAAAGTGCAGATTGCCATTACGAGAACAATTTTTCCGCTTTACAAGAAACTAGGCGGAAACTATTTTTCTGATTTTTCATCAACCATGGAAAAACGAAACAATTTTCATTCACAAGTGAAAATAAAGAAAATATTTTCTAATGTTTTGCACAGTTTTTTCACTCTGACCTAGAATCTGCCAAGAACGTTAGCAGTTTTAAACATAAGATCAGGGATGAATTCTTTAAAGACCTACAAAATCAAGAAAGCAGCCCCTATGTATATTACTGAGGTATATTACTTTTGTAGCCCAAAAGCTTCAAACATTTGACTCAAAAACTGAAAATATTTCTTTCAATGACACCTCTGAAGGGACCACATTTAATTTTGATAGCAAATATTATATATAAATTTGAATGCAGAAACACCGCACTACGATACATACTGGCACAAAAATTGATATTTCATGCTTTAGATATTTAGGCCTCTGTTGCTTTACTCCTTCCTTAGCTCGGTTTATTCAAAACTACGTCGCATTTATTATGTTCTATCTTGGTGTAGATTTTGAAAGATATTTTAGAAGTGAGCATCCCAAAGAGTTTTCTCATTTTGTTGG